>OY755244.1:53644820-53846613 GCA_963576725.1 Azorinus chamasolen
AGAGCAGAGCATGATCAGACATGCACAGTTCCTACAGGACCTTATCTGGGTCTTATGCGTGAAAAGGCGTTTATATGAGGGATTTTGAACATAAGTATAGATTAATTTATTCTTTCTGAATTAAAATTAGCCCCACCCCAGGGCTGGCTAGTTTCTATAGAAACATATAGTGAAAACTTTGAAAATCTTCTCCTCTGATTGTCTGGTGAGTGATGTCAGGGCCATTCTGGCCCTCTTGTTATTTTCAATGCTGAAAATCAAAATGTAATGCTGACATTCAGCAGGAAGCAAGTAAAACAGAAACAAATCAGCGTGTTTTCTATCGCCTTTTTTTGCCCTCTTTTTCGTCTTTGTCTGTTACATTTTCAATAAGAGAGTTAATTATTGACCTCACAATTGATTGCGATCTCTCCTTTTCATCTCGTCTTTCAAAAATAATTGAACACATTCAACACAGAATCTTTTCTTCTTTTGACCAATGCCAGATGACGCCACAATTTTTTATATCAACCAGACGCTTGCAATGTGACTATACTCAGCCCTTACCCCTTCGCGTCTGTTCTGCAAAAACGAGACCAGTTCCAGTACCTTACTACATTAATTCTGATTTAGATATAACAAGGAATTGGCCGTGACTCACCGGAATGGTAAGAGTATGGGTGCAAAAGTGCATTTATCCTACCTCCTACAAGTTTCTATAGCTATCCAATTGGTTAAATGACGTCACATGAAAGCCGTGTATTTTCCTTCCACTGCCTTCAGCAACCTAATATAAGCCATTTGGCAGTAAACATGATGTCATTGGCATTAAACATGACATCACACATTGATATTCAGATAATGATGACGTCATGTTGCCATCTTCAGTGACAGCGGTTGCCTTCAAATTCTATATCGTCAAAAATAAAAGGTATTTGGTAGGATTAAAACGTTACACAGTGTTCAGGTTACCTTAAATCTATTTTGTCATATACCGGTATATAAGGTAGTCTGCAGGATAAAAACCTTACACAGTGTTACCTAATATGGAATATACACTGCCAGTAAATTCCATATAGGACGAGAGCGTATTTTCTCGGAATCGGAATTTCTCAGGTAAGTACGCCAGTGCAAGTGTCTGTTGACGATTTTCAGATTTTACAAGTCAGTTTCGGCGTAGAAAATATAAGAGAGGCGAAACGCACAGTTTGACAATTTAAATGCATATTTAAATGCATACACAATTTTATATATGCCTATCAGTGTCACGCTCGATTTTAGTTTCAAGTGTGTTTTTGTTTGAAAAATATGCGTAAATACGCACATACATACCTTATCTGGAGCACTGTTATAATTAATCAGATTTACTTCCCTTGGTTTGGCACAAAAGACCTTTACCAAACTAAAAACAAAATATCACCAATCAAGGTAGATGCATAGCATATACTTAAAATGCACAAACAGCTTCAATGTAATTATTTTTACTATGGTTTTCCAAAAAGAGAAATACATGTATATTTTTATCTCTATTGGTGAAATTTGCACCATGTGAAAAAACCCAAAACAGTTACAAGTACGGTATTCTTGAGAAAATGATTAATTTACATTTCTCTAGCTAAATAGTCCAGCAAAATTCTCCTGACGTTGCTGACCTCTATCATCATAATTTCACACTACGCTGAGTTTATATGTCTTCGGTAGCCTCTGTGAATTATTTATACAAGAGTGCACAATCATGATATATCCAGGTATATTAGATTAAATACCATTCACCAATGATAAAATTGTATCGACAAGACTGTACCTCAGATGGGTTATATCATGTCTCTCATGCATTTTATTATGTACAATGTACTGGCGAGTTGATATATACTGTCATCTCACTTTAACTTATTCTTGCATAAAGGTCAACGTCAAGTGAATTTTGTTGGACTATATCTCTTTGCTTACTTTTTGAATCGTGCATGATATACAGTGAAACCCCGCTAATACGACCACTTAATAAACAGCCACTGATGTCGTCTAAAGCAGGTGGTTGCTTAATGCAGGACGAAAGTTATGCAGAAAGCTCCTATAGGAGCTTTCTGCATAACTTTCGTCCTGCATTAAGCTACCACCTGCCTCTGCCATCCAGAATTATGCCCCTTTTTGGTGGTCACATTAGCGGGGTTTTACTGTATATACGGTAAGAATCACAGAAAACCAGTGAAGATTTTTGGCATATCGGCATTTACACCAATTTCTCTAAACATTGTCATCAAGGACATATAGTCGGAATACATGTACATGTATATTATTAATTTTCTTAACAATTGTTTTACATACAGTAAAACCTGCCTTAAGTGGCCATCAACAAGAGGTCTAATTAGCGGGTCTTTAACCCGTTACCTCATAGGCTATTTTTAGATACAATATGGTTGAATAAATCTACTGAAAAGGAGCATTAACTAGAGGAAAGGAAAATCTTAGAATTTTGTAGTTTGAAACCATTGTGATAAATAGAGCCTTTGCTCCTGTTGGAGCAAATATGCTCTATTTATCACAATGGTTTCATAAAATGACTTTTACAAAGTCGTCAAAAGTCCTCAATTTGAGGGAATGGGTTAAGACAGATAGTAACTAAATGCAGGTAAAAAAAAATGCAGAAAGCTTCTGTAGGAGCTTTCTGCATTACTTTTGTCCTGCATTATAATTAAGCATTGCAACCATCTCAATAAATGATCAATGACTGCTTATATGTAACTCTTTTCCTGTTTTATATTTATTCCATATTTCAATACCTACTGAATATTCATGAACAAATTAGTTACAAGGAAATATGGTAGGTGGAACATTGTGGCCATTTTAGAAACTAAACAGATCTATCAAATAACATAAGCAAACAGAGCAGACCCTGATCAGACGGCTCCTATAGGAGCTGTCTGATCTGGGTCTACTCTGTTTGCAGATGCGTGAAAACATGTTTATATGATAGAATGGGTTAAGACAGGCTCTACTGTGTTTATGGCAATTGAAAATGTTTTATGAACAGTTAGACTCTGGTAGAATAGTAAAAATGCCATATAGGTACATGTGTATGTACCATTGTTATCATTATCACAGCAGCAGCTGTCGGTGCCATTAACCCTTTCCCTCATATAAACGTGTTTTCATGCATTTGCAAACAGAGTAGACCCAGATCAGACGGCTCCTAGAGGTCTGGGTCTTCTCTGTTTGCTAATAGAATTTGATAGATCTGTTTCTCTGCTTTCTAAAATGGCTACAATGTTCTATCTTCCACTATTTTTTCCATGAATATGCATGCAGTAGGTATTGAAATTTGGAATAAACATAGAACAGGGAAAGGGTTAACCCTTTACTCAATAAATATTTATGTTGGATATAATGACCATTCAGATATTAATTAATAGGTCTTAATAGGTTTTTATAATAGCATCATGAACAAGGGAATTTTGCCAATTGGCAGAACTTTTAGAAATACCAGTAGATCTATATTATTCCATATATGAGCCAATATATAATTTGGGCAGATTTTGAAATCAATTTTTTGAAAAATCAAAGGTGTTTCTCCTTGAAAGTTTTGTTGATTTCTAGGTACTTTGTTGTTTAAGTGACACTAAAAATGTAAAATGCACCCTAAATTTATTCATTTTTAAAACTTTATATGACTTTATGACGATGACTCTCAAGCACATGTCATTGCAGTAACGAAAATGAAAACAATGACTATAAGAGCATGTGGTTCATTTAAAGTAATTTATTGCATTATATATCTTATGTATGCCATATTTGAATAGATGAACATATAAAAACCTTAGATACCCTTTTGTCTCTTATGCTAACCCTACATATTCTACATATTTTGAACAAGTATACATGTATATGGTTAATCTTTTCAAAAGGTGTCTAATCATGGATCTATGAGATAGATGGTAGCTTCAAATGCAAGAAAAAAGCTAAATTAAGAAGAATGCTTAATGCAGGATGAAAGTTCAGAATGCTTAACTCATTACTCCATAAATATGCCTTTCTATGCCTTGGCAAATGGAGTTGACCCAGATCAGATGGCTCCTATAGGAGCTGTCTGATCAGGGTCTGCTGTGTTCATTGTGGTGTTATAACAATTAATCTAATTAACCCTTTCCTCAATACATACGCCTTTCTACGCTTTTGTAAAATTCACCAGTTAAAACCATTGTGATAAATAGAGCATTTGCTCCTATAGGAGCAAATGCTCTATTTATCACAATGGTTTCAAACTACAAAATTCTAAACTTTTCCTTTTCTCTAGTTAATGCTCCTTTTTGGTAGATTTATTCAAAGTGGTTGGATCTAAAAATAGCCTATGGAGGAATGGGTTAAATTTCATATGTCATTATTCATGGAGTAAAGGGTTCCATAATTTGTCGGATGAAAGTTCATCTAAAAGTTCCCATAAAACTTACTGATACATGTGCAATGTGCTGAAGCTAACATTCATTATTTAAGGAATATTTGGGTTCTAAAGACAAATTAGCCCTTTCCTCATGAATATTCATGTTAAGTATAATGACATCATAAATGTTTTTTAGCTGAATTTATGTATTGATAATAAATTATGAACACATGGTTTATATTGGCTTTGGCAGAAACATTGGAATCTGATCTGTATAATTCCATACTCAGCAAACAGAGCAGATCCTGATCAGATTGCTTGTATACTAGCTGTCTGATCTGGGTGTTCTCTGTTTGCAGAGTCAAGTCTATCAGGCAAAGGATTAACCCTTTCCTTCATATAAACGCCTTTTCATGCATTTGTAAACAGAGTAGACCCAGATGAGACGGCTACAATTTGTAATATAACATAGAACAGGGAACTTGGGGTTAAATCAGTTATGATGGAACATGTCATGATGATATTTTGGCATTGGCAGAAACTGTAGAATATAATTCCATAGGCAATCAGAGAAGACCCTGATCAGACTGCTCCTACAGGAGCTGGCTGATCTTGGTGTTATCTGTTTGCAAAGGAGCAAAAAGACGTGTCTGTCATGTAAAGGACTAAATTAATTTTGGTGGAACATTGATTTAAGGATATAATTAACATACTAACTTGGAATCAACAAATTAATATTTTGTTCAGATGCCGTTGCATGTATAATGTTAACAAGAAATATCTTTAAAAAAGATATTCAGCGACATTCATATATTGACATAATGTAGTACAAACAATAATGGTATTAAATATTCAATGTTTGGAGATTTTTTAGTACAGGGAATTCTATCTAGATCTATGAAGGGTTGCTTGTTATTATCTTATTATACCTAAGGCCTACAATAGAAATGACTTAAACAAAAGGCAGATGACATTGTACTTTCATTCAAGTCTTAACCCTTACAACGCTGAATTTTCAAATGGACTCTTCCAAAATTCAAATAGGTCAAGCTTATAGTGAATATTTAGGGATGTTTTCTAAAGAAAAGTGTAACATGACAAACAGTGTAGACCCTGATGAGAGGGCTCCCCTAGGAGCCCTCTCATCTGGGTCTACACTGTTTGCAAAGGACATTAGTGACTCGGGTCCCGCACTGCAAGGGTTAAATGATGAAGCAAAGACCTGTATGATAACATGTTATAGGTCTTTGGTCCAAAGAAAAAAAGACTTTGGATGAAGATGATGAAGATATTATTATTGTTGTTGTTATTTGAAATGATGGGATGATGCCTAAAACCTGAGCTGTTGGAAAGGCTATTTAATCCTTTAAACTCTAGTAAAGCTTATATGCGTGACTTGCAATAAGTATACATACATAGAGTACACTATAGAGTACACTGGTCCTATGCTAATATGTAGACCGAGATCTATTTTGGGCTGGTCAAACCGACCATCTTTTTGGTCAAAACGACCCCACACAAAGGTATATTTGCCTCCAAAAAAAGTGTATTGAAACTTTTAATTACGGTCAGGTGGTAGCGTATATATAATGTTGAACGAAGCGTGTCAACGGTGATAATATTTAGTAAAACCCCTCTGTTATGACCACTGCTTAAAGCAATGTGAAAGTAAAACAGAAAGCTCCTTAACCTTTAGGACCTGCCTTTCATGCGATCAATTAGCCTTCTTTTAAGTGGTCATAATAGAGGAGGGGAACATTGCCGAAAAATTATACTGTACCCAGTTTGACATTCGTTTACTATGTTATATCAGTTTGACGAACCGGTAGTTTGACAAAACCGTCTGACGTCCAATTCATTGGAGATATGTGAAACAACTGCTTGAATATGCCAACCTATTTTAGAGACCTCGGTTATCTTCGTTGTGTATGTCTATTTTTATTATGGGAGAATTTCCCTGTAGCATCTATTTTAAGAACAGAACTTTCGACAGCCTTCCATGCTAAATATAAGCGTAAATAATAACTTTCTATATATGGCGTTTTGACTGAACTGAGAAGTTTATAGAAAATGTCTGTATAACAGAATGCGTTACTTTTGGTGTGGTTTAAGGTTAATTTGGATCGATTGCATTGATTTCAGCTTGCGAAGTAGCTAATTATCATAAACTTGGTAAATGTATTTTGAAATAACTACTAGGTCGTAAGAATGACCCCAGGATTTTCATCACATTAGATGATTGTATCTGGATTTTACATCTAGTTTGGCCATGTGTAGAGGCATTGTAAAAAGGCTGTATGCCAGTCTAGGTATTAATTAACAAAAACACAAACTGCTTAAATACTAGTGGGTCATATGCAAATTACAATGTAACAACGTTCCTGATTGGTGGAAAACTAGAACAAGAATGAAAATAGACAGTCAGCCTTTCCCTGTTTCATGGTAAATCCAAATATTCATGGACAAAATACCGGGTAATTAAAATGAAATATGGAGTGAAGGTGCAACAATGTAGCCATTTTAGAAAGTGGCAGAAACTGTAGAATCATATTTATATTATATCATGAGCAAACAGAGCAGACCCTGATCAGACGGCTCCTATAGGAGCCATCTGATCTGGGTCTACTCTGTTTGCAAAAGCGTATAAAGTTGTATTTATGGAGTAAAGGGTTAACTCTTTCCTTCAAAGAAACGCCCTTCCACGCATTTGCAAACAGTGTGGACCCAGATCAGGCGGCTCCTACAGGAGCTGTCTAATCAGGGTCTGCTCTGTTTGCTTATGATATAACAGATATGATTCTCCAGTCTCTGCCATGGTCAAACATTCCTGTTTCCATGTCTAATGTCATTAAATTAGTCTAATTCATATTCATTAATTTTCACATGAATATGCATGGACTGGAGGAAATGGTTATGGTAAGGATATTGTTTTATTTTAACCAAAATGACTTTCCTTTGCTATATAGTAAATTTCCACTTATAATAAGAGTATTTAACCCCTTTACTCTGTGAATATTCATGTAAGATTTTAGTTATTAGCTGTATTTCTAACAACAATAACATTATGTACACAGGAATATTTACCGGTACCCAATTTAGAAAGTGTGGAATCAGATCTATATTATGTCATATGCATTCAGAGCAAACCCTGATTTTGGTCTACTCTGTTTGTAGGAGCATAGAAAAGCATACTTACGGAGTAAAGGGATAAATAGTGTTGCATCAGAATGCATTACAAGTAGTCATGCATGTCTTGAGAATATATTCCCTGAAGACTGAATATTATGCTCATAAACTTTTATGTCAAAATCACTGTTAATCCTTTCCCTGTTGAATATTCATGTAAGAAATGATGGTGTCTTTGAATATTTATGAGCTGAATTTTTATAATGGCATAATTATGTACACAGGAATTTTTTTTCAGTATTTGTAGAAATTGTAGTCAGATCTACCGGTATTATTATTTCATAAGCAAACGGAGCTACATGAGCCATTTGATCTGGGTCTCTCCTTAACCCTTTCCCTCATACAAATGTGTTTTCATGCATTTGCAAACAGAGTAGACCCAGATCAGACGGCTCCTAGAGGAGCCGTCTGATCAGGGTCTGCTCTGTTTGCTAATAGAAGTTGATATTTTGTTTCTAAAATGGCTACAATATCCAACCTTTCATATTCATTATAACTATTTTGTTAATGAATATTCAGTAGGTATTGAAATTTGAAACAAACATAGAACAGGGAAAGGGTTAAAATTGCAAGTGCTTGAGTAGGTGCATGTTTATAATTATGAGGTAAGGGGTTAGTTTGGATAACATAATTGGATAATATGTTGGGCTTATGAAAGAAATCTGTTTTTGATGTTGAGTCGATTACATTCACATAAATGGTAAACGGCTATACGTTATTTTTTGTTCATGCTTATCTGGTGGTATAGCAACGGAGAAAATGAAACTTACGCTAGGCAATTTTCAATCAATTTTGGGAAAAATGCATTTAATAATTAGTATTTTTTTCACTTGTAAAACTCAATGATTTGGAAAGTGTTTTTTTGGCTCATTTTAGCTTATTTTGCATTCTTTTAACATTTTAATTAAAATTTGGTCACTTGGGATTTTTCCCAAAATTGGGGAAATTGTTACCTAGTATTTTGCATTTGGAATGTGGGATTTTAAGGGACCCGTGTGTTGATGCCCGAAAATTAAGCCTGTATTCATGCATGTACAGTAAAACCTCGACCACTCAGAATTATTTCAAAGAGAATCTAAGGGTTAAAATACATGTAGTTGAGAAATGACGATTTTAGATAAACAACATAGGGTTTGGTTGAGAAATGATGATTTTAGATAAACAACATAGGGTTTGGTTGAAAAATAATGATTTTAGATAAACAACATAGGGTTTGGTTGAGAAATGATGATTTTAGATAAACAACAAAGGGTTGATTTTAGATACTGTAAAACAGGTTTTATTAGCGACAATATATATTTCGCGCTAATTCGCGAATGCGTTGCCCCGTGAATTCAATATTTTCGCTAATAAATCAGTAACAAGTATAAAATGGAGTAACGTCCGAAATCGATCCGGAATATGGTCAGATTTATCATGTCGTCGTCCATGTGTTTTCTGCATAAATAAAATTCTTCGTTCAACACAAATGTTGGATGAAGGGTATTGCTACCATATATATAGTTTGTTTAGTAAACAAAAAAGTGGTTAAATAAAAAATACAGACCGGGAAATGGAAGAATGTTTCTCTTCTTCATTGATCTCAGTGAAAAGGGAAGTAACTCTTATATATATGTACGGCAAGTGGTAAATTGTTGTAGATAACATCTGGTTGTTTTGTATAATTACGGACTTTTGAAACAGGTTTGACTATATGTGTTTGTGAAAAACAATTCACTCATTTTGACTATTGAATACCGGCTTATTCCAAGCAGCGTTTAACAGATCAACACGTATACACAAACTTGTCAATTTGTTGTCACACGTTTACCATCCACGTTTCAATAGGGGCACTAATTTAACCTTTGGCCTCAAAATGGACTAATCGTGATAACCATTTCTTTTGAAGACAGTTTCGATCCAAATGGTCTTAAAGACCCCTAAGTAATAAATAAGTAGTAACTTTGTTGCTTACATTTCCACCATTTCATCAGTAGACCGGTGTGTCACGCTGTGCCATATATCCAAGTTTTGGGTAAAGTTCTCAAAACAATTACAAAATTCAATACTGGTAAATACAGTCCTTAACGCATGCTATAAATTATCGATTGATAACCCCTAAATTGCCGATGGCAGTTACATACATTCGGCAGAAATTTATTCTTTGCCCTTTTTACAGCGTTCTGCAGAGTTTTACACGATTCTATTTCCGTTATGTTAATTTAGCGAGATGGACGCCGTAGCGAAATCATTATGACGCGAATTAATACAAAATCACATTTACGCGAAATAATCATGATGCGAATATAACCTGTTTTACAGTAAACAACATAGGGTTTGGTTGAGAAATGATGATTTTAGATAAACGACATAGGTTTTGGTTGATAAATGACAATTTTAGATAAACAACATAGGGTTTGGTTGAGAAATGATGATTTTGGATACACAACATAGGGTTTGGTTGATAAATGACGATTTTAGATAAACAACATAGGGTTTGGTTGAGAAATGATGATTTTAGAATTTTATTACACCTTTATCGGTTGCTCTGGTAGTAACATTCAGAGTGGAATACAGTAAAACCTCTCTATAACGACCAATAAATTGTGTTAATTAGTTGGTATTTAGGACAGGTGGCTGCTTATAGAGCAAGGTGAAAGTAAAACAGAATGCTCCTATGGGAGCGTTCCTATGGGAGCGTTCTGTTTTACTTCGATCACCTTGCTTTAACACTTACAGTGTGGGACACGAGTCACTACTGTCCTTGGCAAACATTGTAGACCCAGATGAGAGGGCTCCTAGAGGAGCCCTCTCATCAGGGTCTGCACTGTTTGCCATGTTATACTTTTCTTCAGAAAAATCCCTAAATATCCACCATAAGCTTGACCTGTTTGAATTTTGGACTAGTCCATTTGAAAATTCAGCATAGTAATTGAGGGTTAAGTGGCCCTGCCTTTAACACAAAATACTTGATGTTATTTAGTGGTCGTTATAGAGAGGTTTTACTGTACATTCATTATGTCTACGGTAATGGCCGGAACCATGCAATCAGTATCTTTATGCAATATATTGTTACCTGCTATAATCATGCATTACAAGTGGAGTTAACCCATTACCTCATAGGCTAATTTTTAGATCAAACCTCTTTGAATGAATCTACCAAAAGAGAAAAGGACAATTTTAGAATTTTCTTGTTTGAAACCATCATCCAATAGGAGCAAATGCTAAATATTCACAATGGTTTTAACACAGGTGACTTGATTTTGCAGAGGCATCAAAAGGCGTCAATATGACTCAGGGAATGGGTTAACTGAATTTGTTTATTATCTTTCATCTTTGCAGAAAAATGATAAACATATTGTTACAATTGCATTAACCTTTTCCCTGTTTAATATTTATGTAAGAAATAATGACATCATGAATATTTATTAGTTTTTATAATGTAAACTTTTCAAGAGAAGTTTTTTGATTTGACAAAAACTGTAGAATCAGATCTGTATCATGTCATAAGCAAACAGAGCATACCCAGCTGACAAGATGGCTCCTATAGGAGCTGTCTTATCTTGGTCTACTCTGTTTAAAATGCATGAAAAATCAAAATTTGTTTATATGAATTTAAGGAAAGGGTTAATGATATTGTCCAGACCACCCAGTGAAATATTTAATGATACAACCTAGGTGTTGTGCATTTTGTAATCGACCACACATGAGATAATTGGTCATATTGCATTTGCAAAAAAGAAATTGCATGTTGCCTAAGCAAGCTGTACCTTTATACCGAAATTTGATTGAAAAAGTTTGTGGCATAACAATCTTAAAGTTTCCCTTTACCCAATAAATACTCCTTTCTACGTCTTTTTAAACAGAGTAGACCAAGATCAGACGACTGTTTGAGCCATCTGATCAGGGTCTACTCTGTTTGTTTATACAATAGTACAGATATTATAATTATGTCTCCCCCCATATTTATATGGGGGAGACATATTGTTTTCGTGAGAGTTGTCTGTCTGTCTGTCTGTCCGTCTGTCCGTCTGTCTGTCTGTCCGTCACACTTTTTGTCCGGACGATAACTTCAATATGCCTGATGCCAGTTGATTGAAACTTCATATATGGAAAGAGCATAATCAGAGGAAGTGTCATGCACAAGGCCCATAACTCTGGCTTCACTAATATAGGAGTTATTGCCCCTTGTAAAAAAAAATCACACTTTTTTGTCCGGACGATAACTCCTATATGGCTCATGCCATTGGATTGAAACTTCATATATGGAAATATCATGACGAGAGGAAGTGTCATGCACAAGGTCCATAACTCTGGCTTCACTAATATTGGAGTTATTGCCCTTTGTTTAAAATATCACAATTTTTTGTCCGGACAAGAACTTCAATATGCCTGATGCCAGTTGATTGAAACTTCATATATGGAAAGAGCATAATGAGAGGAAGTGTCATGCAGAAGGTACATAACTCTGGCTTCACTAATATAGGAGTTATTGCCCTTTGTAAAAAAATCACACTTTTTTGTCCGGACGATAACTTCTATATGGCTCATGCCATTGGATTGAAACTTCATATATGGAAAGATCATGACGAGAGGAAGTGTCATGCACAAGGTCCATAACTCTGGCTTCACTAATATTGGAGTTATTGCCCTTTGTTAAAAATATCAATTTTTTTGTCCGGACAATAACTTCAATATGCCTGATGCCAGTTGATTGAAACATCATATATGGAAAGAGCATAATGAGAGGAAGTGTCATGCAGAAGGTACATAACTCTGGCTTCACTAATATAGGAGTTATTGCCCTTTGTAAAAAAATCACACTTTTTTGTCCGGACGATAACTTCTATATGGCTCATGCCATTGGATTGAAACTTCATACATGGAAAGATCATGACGAGAGGAAGTGTCATGCACAAGGTCCATAACTCTGGCTTCACTAATATTGGAGTTATTGCCCTTTGTAAAATAAATCACAATTTTTTGTCCGGATGATTACTCCTATGTGACACATGCCATTGGAGTGAAACTTCATACATGGAACGATCACAATAAGAGAAAGTGTCATGCATAAGATCCTTAACTCGAGCTTCAATAAATTTAGAGTTATTGCCCCTTGTACATTTGTTTAATTCTTTCTTGTCCGGACGATAACTCCTACATGGCTCTTGCCATCGTATTGAAACTTCATACATGGAAAGAGCATGATGAGAGAAAGTGTCATGAACAAGGGCCATAATTCTGGCTTCAATATTTTTGGAGTTATTGCCCTTTGTTACATTTTTTGGCCGATCAATAACTCCTGTTAGACTGATGCTATTGGAATGACATTTTATTTTTGGAAAGAGCATGATGAAAGTAAGTGTCATGCACAAGGGCCATTAATCTGGTATCAGTATTTTTGGAGTTATTAGCTGTTATCATTTTCTTCTTGAAAAATGTAGTGTGGAAAACGCATAATGAGGGGAAGTATCATTGACATCAAGACCATAACATTTTTAGTGATTTCCCTTTACATATTGCTTTTATTAGAGGGGAGACATCCGTTTTTGTGACAAAAACCTCTAGTTTTACATTTCCTGCTTTAAGGCCAAAACATCAACAAATGCTAATTTTGCTGTCATAACAATTAAATCTAATTAATTGTCCACTTACATGTAGACTTGCTAAAGCCCGAGTTATCCCCTTTAGTAGGCCTTTACACCATAAACATGCCTTTTTATGCCTTTGCAAACAGAGTATACCCAGATCAGATGGCTCCTATAGGAGCCATCTGATCAGGGTCTGCTCTCTTTGCTTATGGTATAATATAGATCCAATTCTTAGTAACAGTTTCTGTCGTAGCCAAAAAACGCTTTGTTCATATGCCATTATAAAATTTGATTTAATTAGTGGTAGTATTCATTATTTCATAATTTTTTAAAGGAATAATCTTGGAGTAAAGATGTATGACAAACCTGATGCAGACCCTGATCAGAGCTTCCCTCTAGGAGCCCTTAGATCAGGGCCTACTGTAGGCTACAATGTTTGCAAATGACGGTGTATAGCTAGCATGTGTGTCCCACGTTCAAGGAATAATTATAACCTTTAGTATTTTAAATTGACACCCATACGGTTTACCCTTTCTTTCTCGCTTCTCAGATGTGCTAGATAAGCTGATTTACTAAAAATAGCAGTACTAGAAATCCTTTTCTGGAACACCCCTTGTCTATTAGATACAGAAGTAGTATAATGCAAAGAAAATAATACTACACAAAATCTATTAATTTACTTGTTTTTAGGGTGTATTTAAGCGAGAAATATAATCAAGCATGGGTTTTGTTAAAGTCGGGGGTTCTATACCTTTGGTTGGTCTGTTCCTGTCGGAAACCCGCTAAAGCTCTTTTCAGACTGTGAGTGGAACAGACCAACCTCGGGTATAAAAACCCTGTCTTTAACAAAACCCATGCTTGATTCTATTAATCCATTTGGTTGATTACTCAGTTTAGCACCATTTTGATAACTTTTAACCCTTTACCCAATAGCCTGTTTCTAGTTTTGAAGACATATGTCCACTTAAAGCAGGTTGAAAGTAAAGCAGAATGGGCCTTAAGGCGCATTCTGCTTTACTTTCAGCCTGCTTTAAGCTACCACCTACTAGGATATAGAAAATATTTATTATGCAATATGTTCATGACTGTATGAATTTGAACTATTTTCTTCAGCGGATGAATAAATCAAACACGCTAAAAGCCGCTTCTATCAGGTAAAGGGTTAATTATAATTTAGACTGACGTAGTAACAAATATTAAAGATCTCCTTCAGGAGCACTGTTTGCCTAAGCTTGTTCAAATACTGAAAGTAAATGAATGTAAATAGGATAAATAAATATTTACATGTTTATTGTTTGTTTAGACTGTCCATGTTATAAAATAAGGATTACATAATTATACACAAAAAAAGTGACCATTCTCTTAAAGCTTCCATGACAGAATCCTCTCTTCGAGATGATTCTAAAGAGTGGTCACAAGATAGTGTTTGGTGGAGAAATAAAGATTCTAGTATTTGAGTTGCACACCTTTGTCTGTTGCGCTGACAGTTATATATATTGGAAATGATGTTGTTCTCGCCTTGACAATACTTCTGCACAAGTGAATTGGACAGAACATAATGAACAGCTGTTAACCCTTTCCCTGTTCTACATTTATTCCAAATTTCTATACCTACTGAAGACTCATGGACAGAACAGTTATAATGAAATTTAGAAAGGTAGATTATTGTAGCCATTTTAGAAAGTAAAGAAACATATCTTTCAAATTCCACTAGTAGACGCTGATCAGACGGCTCCTCTAGGAGCCGTCTGATCTGGGTTTACTCTGTTTGAAAATGCGTGAAAACACTTTTATATGAGGGAAAGGGTTAAAGAATTGGTTACAGAACTAGAGCAGACAGTGATCAGACAGCTCCTATATGAGCCGTCTGATCAGGGCAGTGCATGGGTCTACTCTGTTTGTAGATGTGTGAAAACACATTTATGCAAGGGAAAGGGTTAATCTTTTAGCTGACATCTGTACAAACATTTGTCCTCTTTAATTCTCTAAGTAGAAATTTCTTTCATTACTTTTTAGCTCACCAGAGCACAAAGTGCTCAGGGTGAACTTTTGTGATTGCCTGATGTCCGTCGTCCGTCGGCGTGCGTCGTCCGTCATGCGTCGTGCGTCGTCAGTCGTCAACAATTTGAACCTTTAAAAATCTTCTCCTCTGAATCTACAGGGTTCTCAGCTTTAATCTTTGGCACATAGCATCATCTGTTGGTCCTCTACAAAAGTTATATAAATTATACCCCTGGGGTCAAAATTGGCCCTGCCCCAGGGGTTTTCAGTTTTCAATAGAAACATATAGTGAAAACTTTGAACATCATCTCCTCTAAAACTAGAAGGTCCTCAGCTTTCATATTTGGCACATAGCTTCAACTTCAGGGCTTCTACAAAAGTTATATAAATTATGCCCCTAGGGTAAAAATTGGTCCCACCCCAGGGATTGCCAGTTTTTTTTAAGCTGACTACTTAAACAGCCCATAGGATCACTAGTTATGCATAGGAAAAACTTTAAAAGTATTCTTGTCAGAAACTACATGTCCCAGAGCTTAGAAATTTGGTGTATAGATTTACTTAGCATAACTTTATGGGTTTTATAAGTATCATAGTTCTTGGGTTAAAATTAGCCCTGCCCTGTGCGTACAGTCTTCTTCACGTCAGAAACGACAGCCTAAAGGTTTCTCCTTAATATATCAGCCTGCAGAGCTCAGACCAGTCAGAGTGAGTTCTTATATAATCACCCTTAGCCTGATCAGTAGAGTAGAAATTGTGTTTAGACAAGTAACACACTCTCATTTAAGATTGAGAAAACTGTGGATAGTTCTTAATATGCAGAACACTCTTAAAGCTTTTTTTCATACCTATGCCCTGCATTAAGCTACCAGATATCAATATAGAGCATATCTGTTGTGAATTTCAGCTTAACTCTTTGCATGCTGGGTAATTTTGTCATCTGCTAAATGGTTGTCTGCAGCATATTCATAAGTTATCCGTACTACACACTTTCTTTCTAAGTTTTGCAGAAGTTCAGTCTCATTGACAAATAATTTGGATATCAGATCAGGCCCCACATTATATGTGCCCTGATCTGGATCCAAACTGTTTGCAGAGGTCATTAGTGGTGGGAGAATCCCACTACACATTTCTTTCTAAGTTTTTCAGAAGTTCAGTCTCATTTACAAACAATTTGGATATCAGATCAGGCCCCACATTATGTGGGCCCTGATCTGGATCCAAACTGTTTGCATAGGTCATTAGTGGTGGGAGAATCTGCCTCTAGCATCCAAAGAATTAATACAAGTTCCAGTGGTCTAGGCTATGCTCTATTCATTCTTTCACTACATTCTTTCAGCATCATGTTCAGGTCCTCTACAAAAGTTATATAAATTGTGTCCCTGGGGTCAAAATTGGCACCGCCCCTGGGGTGTTAAGTTTTCAATAGAAACATAATTTATGTGAAAACTTTGAAAATCTTCTCCTCTGATTGTCTGGTGAGCGATGTCAGGGCCATTCTGGCCCTCTTGTTTTTTAGAATTATGATCCAAATATCAAACAGTTAAGATTATTATGAGACACTGATTTACTCGGAGCCTCATCTGGATCCAAACTATTTGCAAATGACACCATGGGTATGCCCGTATCATATACATGTATACTATAAGTTGAGTATTAGTGCTAATGAATTAGTTTTAACTGATAATCATATCACAAGTATTTATTTATAATTGAGTGCATGATTGGGACATTAACCCTTCGCTTGCTGAATTTTAAAACGCATGTCTCCTTCTTTACCCATGCTCTGTGGTATAATTACATAGATCTTCACTGTGTACAAGTATTTCGCTGTGCAATCGCTGCTGTGGAGTGCACTGGTTGCACAATCAACTTGTAAATAGTGCAGACCCTGATGAGACAGCTCCTGCAGGAGCTGTCTCATCTTGGTCTTCACTATTTACAGGTAGGTATATTGAATCCATCCTCAGTACTCTCAGTAGTTTGATTATCTGGAGTTGTATGCAGCGCCACCTATTTGGCAAATTTCGGCTGCAGTGCATTATGCCTTCGGCTTTATGGTTGTCGCTAGGGGCTTACCTCATTGCGTCATGTGTCATTGGGTCATGTGTCATTGTAGAATGAACCAAAATGACTGCAAACAAGCAGAAAGGGGGTTAACACCAGGCATAATGACGGATGGTGAAAGAAGTTTAATTGTTAAATAAAGCACAACCCGGCATGCAATTTCGAATACGCTCTTGTAATAAGGCACAATGCACGATGCATTTTCGTTAAATGTAGGATCTAGGAAGAAACTTCAATGAAAGAAGGAAGCCCGTCTTGACATGCAATAATCGTTAAGCAAACTGTTTAATATCACAATCCATGATGCATTTATCATGAAGCAAACTGAAATGCCACAACGCATGATGCATTTTTGGCGTTGATCGTCCTCCATACTAAAAGTCTCACTTGGCTCAGCTCTTGTCGGATAGTGAAAAGACAAATCATTTACCCAAACACTTGATAGAGTTGATCAGGATAAAGGGTAGTTCTTCACCATATTACTGACAGTTTGAACCTGGATCAGTCACAGACCTACATGTACAACTAGACAACTTGAGTTCCTGAGTTTGAATGACATTTTTGTCCAGTTGACTGTCTCTATTACCCTTTCCCTGTTCTATGTTTATTTCAAATTTAAATACCTACTGAATATTCATGGACAAAATAATTATAATGCTTAGTATCATCAGAAGAAAATACCTATAGCTTTTGGGTTGAATCAGATCACTATATCTAGAGTTATCTGCACTTGATTCATCAAAAATGCCATCAACTTTTGTCAACACTTGATGTGACACGATAACTCAAACAGTACTTCACATATTGGTTTCATATTAAGGGCATATGCTTAGTATCATCAGAGGAAGACGCCTAGCTATATACAGTTTTTGGGTTGAATGAGATCACCATGTCCAGAGTTATTTGCCCTTGATTTATCAAAAATGCCATTTTTAACAAAGGATCATCTGCAGGGCCCTCTCTGACTGAATCAGTTTTCTAGTTTCGTTCATGGATATTGAACAGGGAAAGGATTAAAGCTGAGGCATTTTAACCCTTTCCTCCATAGGCTATTTTTAGACACAACCTCTTTGAATGAATCTACCGAAAAAGAGTATTTACTAGAGAAAAGGAAAATGCTAGAATTGTGTAGTATTAACACCATTGTGATAAATAGAGCATTTGCTCCTATAAGAGCAAATGCTTTATTTATCACAATGGTTTCATCAAGTGACATTTACAGAGGTGTAGAAAGGCGTATTTATGGAGGAAATGTAAATACATCTGTTACACTATTAGTGGGATCCATTAAATTTGTCAAGCATTAATTAATAATCTGTTTATGGTTTGTAATATTGTATTACTAGCATTTATCCTGCTAAATCTGACATTGTGTTGCACTTTCAGCAGCTCAGCAACAGATAAGGGTTAAAGCCATTCCCTCATAGGCTATTTTTAGATACAACCTCTTTGAATAAATCTACCGAAAAGGAGCATTAACTAGAGAAAAGGAAAACTTTAGAATTTTGTAGTTTGAAACCATTGTGATAAATAGAGCATTTGCTCCTATAGGAGCAAATAATCTATTTATCACAATGGTTTCACTAAGTGACTTTTACAGAGTCGTTAAAAGTCGTCAACATGAGGGAACAGATACTAAAATCATAATTTCTCCACCAAACCCTATGCTGTGACCATTTTTTAGAATCATCTCAAAGAGACGATTCTAAAAAGTGGTCACAACAATTGTAAGGTTTGGTGGAGAAATAAAGAGTTTGTTCTTGAAAATATTTTATCAAGCTTTATGCATCTTTAATAGAATCTGGACCTAAGACTCTTCAAATAGCTTAGATCCAGATAGTACGCCAAGTTACTCAGCCTCTCATCAGGATCCAGACTGTTGCATAGTTTCAATAGGAGTCGTCTGATCTGGGTCTACTCTTTTTGCAAATGTGTGAAAAGGCGTTTATATGAGGGAAAGGGTTAAGCGGCAAATCATGTGTGATAACTAAATTCCTATGCAAACAGTGAAGAACCAAATGAGAATTGCAAGTACCGTAACTGACAGCATCCTATCAAAATACAAATTGTTTGCTTCTCTGCCTGTTTATTTGAAGAGAAAGGAAGAGAAATATGTTTAACCCATTCCTCCATAGGCTATTTTTAGATCCAACCTCTTTGGATGCATCTACCGGAAAGGAGCATTAACTAGAGAAAAGGAATTTTTTAGAATTTTGTAATTTGAAACCATTTTGATAAATAGAGCATTTCCTCCATTAGGAGCAAATGCTCTATTTGTCACAGTGGTTTCAACAGGTCAGACTTATACAGACTGCAGGGTCCGAATTTAAACTGGCATACTGGCAAAATGCAAGTAAAATTTCAAAATTACAAGTACCAAAATTTGGTACTTGCAATTTTTCGCCAGTGCAACTTTTAAGAAAAGGATTATAAATAATGCATAGTAATATTGAAAATGCGAGTTGAAATTTGATTTTGCCGGTTTATTTTTTTGCAACTGGCAAAATAATGCCAGTAAGTTTTTAGCCTAAATTCGGACCCTGCTCAGAGGCGTAGAAAGGTGTATTTATGGAGGAAAGAGCTAAGGAAATCGTACCTCCATGGAAAGTTATTTTGGCAGATGACAATTTCTTAGCATTCAAAGACCTAAACCTCTCAATACTTAAAGTACAGGTAACTTTCATCTGCAAAAAAATGTCGTTAACTTTAATTCTCACGGTGTTTGTTTCATATTCCTCAGATCATGACCATGCTTTAGGGTTTGACGAAGAAATGATAAATTTAATATTTAAATTTATATGCAGCTTACTTATTGCTTAATTTTTTCTTTTCTTTTTAAAAGTTGTTTCAGAATGCCTAACTATACCCAGAATTAATTTGTGTTTGAATTCAAGTCAAAATGCAATTGCAAAAATGATATTGCCAATTTTTCCTCAGTGTGGAATTTCTCAGAATCCGTTGCTATAGTAATCCTTTGAGAAGTCAAGTTATTCGACATCTCATCTGGATCATAGTTGTTTGCTAATGCAAGTCAGGTCATGTTTACAGTTTAGCTGAATTACGATTCAAAATTTCTTGTTTAAGCCGATTCTTAACCCTTAGCTTTCCTTCTTCAATATTCATGTACAAAATCATCATGACATCATGAATATTTAATTTGTTAGCTGAATTTTTATAATGTCAACTTTTCATGGGAATTTTTTGCTTTTGCCGTCTGATCAGGGTCTGCTCAGTAAAATGTTTGCTTTGAACATGATATAGATCTTATTCTGCATTAATTACTTCCTTAAAACCCTGAAAATTAACTCTTTGCACGCTTAAGCGGCGAAACTGTGATTACCTAATATGCAAACAGTTTGGATCCAGATGAGACGCCGCATGATGCGGCCACTCATCAGGATCTAAACTGTTTGTCATCTTGACATCTTAGAGTTATCGAAGTCTAACTGTAATTTATAATAGATCACTGGGCCCAACTTAAGGGGCCACTATGGCCTTCTTTTTACATTAACCCTTTCCTCCATAAATATGCCTCTCTAACCCTTTGCATCCAGTGTAGACCCAGATCAGATGGCTCTTATAGGAGCTGTCTGATCAGGGTCTGCTCTGTTTGCTTATGATATGATATAGCTTGGAAAATTTGACCTGAACCCCTGCCCATATGCAGAATACATAATGAGAGAGATGAAATTGCTGTATAAATAAAACTCCACTGGTAAATCATGATGTATATTCTCTCTTAACCCTTTCCTCCATAAATACGCCTTTCTACACCTCTGTAAAAGTCGCTTTTTGAAACCATTGTGGTAAACAGAGCATTTGCCTATGTATTGCCATACCACTCTTTTTGTGCTTGTACTACAGTTAACCCTTTCCCTATATAAATGTACCGTCGCACTCCTGTAGGAGCCATCTGATCAGGGTCAGGTCTGTTTGCTGATGACATGATACAGATTTTATTCTTCAGTTTTTGTCAAAGCAAGAATTGACATTAAAAAATCAACAAACAAATACCGGTATTCATTATTTCTTAACTCTTTGCACTAAGTAATTTTTCGTCTGCAACAATTGTCGTCTGCTTCAATTCTTAAAATAACTTTTCTCTAATTTCTTTGCAAAAATATGATCAAGAAGACAAACAGTTTAGATCCTGATGAGACCCCACATTATAATGCGGCGTCTCATCTGGATCCAAACTGTTTGCATAGGTAATCACAGTTTCGCCGCTAGCGTGCAAAGAGTTAAGTGAATATTAGGGTTAACCCTTTCCCTGTTCTGTACTTCAGCCAAATTTCGATACCGAATATTCATTAACAAAATAGTTATAAAGAAATATGGAAGGTGGAACATTGTAGACATTTTAGAAAGCAAGCAAACAGATCTATCAAATTCTATTAGCAAACAGAGCAGACCCTGATCAGATGGCTCCTCTAGGAGCCGTCTGATCTTGGTCTAATGTGTTTGCAAATGTGTGAAAACACGTTTATATGAGGGAAAGGGTTAAGCTTTGTGCCCTGACCTTTAGGCTTTACAGAACTATTATATTAGTTCTATTTTTCAGGGTAGAATTGATTCCAATGAATCATTAACCTGCCATCGAATTTGTCATTGCTGAAAATATCTGTCTTTTTTTTGTAAAAAATAATTAATGTTTCTACGCTGACCTGATCTTCAAAGCGCTCCTATAGGAGCCGTCTGATCTTGGTCTTCTCTGTTTGTTTACACGTAAAAGACGATTATATGAAGTAAAGGGTTAAAGCAGATTATGGGTAAAATTGTGTTTGGTTATTATTTTTACAAGTGCAGAGAATATATTTACTTAACTCTTTGTATATACTAGTACTAGTGAAGTTTGAGTATAATTATATGCAAATAGGGTAGATTCCGATTCAGATGCCAGGAAATTATAATTTGATGTCTCATCCGAGGATCCAAACTGTTTGACAGTTTTATTGTTTTTTTTTAAAAGAAATGTAAAAAAATTGCAACAGACAACATAGTTATGCAGATGACATGCAATGTGCAAGTGTTTTACTTTCAGAATTGATAAACTTTGTAGTGAGACTGTCATAAAATACATGAATATCAGTGCAACACTTTATTATATATCCAGTGGATCTACAGTAAAACCTCGCTATAACGACCACTAATTTGTGTTAATTAGTTGGTATTTTGGGCAGGTGGTTGCTTAAAGCAAGGTGAAAGTAAAACAGAACGCTCCTATAGGAGCATTCTTTTTACTTTCACCTTGCTTTAAGCATCCATAGTCCTGCCTTTGACACAAAATACTTGCTGTAATTTTGTAGTCGTTATAGAGAGGCTTTACTGTATGTCATTTGATAGTGGCCAATAACCAATATACAATAAAAGAGCTAATGGGTTAGAAATTTGAGTTAACCCTTTCGCTGCCAATGCCGGATCTGTGATTACCTATGCAAACAGTTTGAATCCAGATGAGACGCCGAGTAACTCGGCGTCTCATCAGGATCCAAACTGTTTGTTGCTGTTACTATGTTTTTGAAACAAAAATGAAGAAAATCAAAAGAATGAAAATTTGTAGCAGACGACAAAGTTAGCAGACGACAAAGTTAGCAGACGACAGCGTTTGGCAGCAAAAGGGTTAACCCTTTCAGTGCTGAATTTTCAAAGTGGACTAGTCCATCAGTGTGTAGTTATACAGTCCATTCAGAATAAAAGAGTTTGTCTGTTGCTTGAGGAGTTGGAATGACAAAAGGTGCATGCGTGTTGCGCATTCAGGGGATTACGTAAGAATGTACAGATTACAAAGTTGGTGTTTTGGACCAAAGGTGTCCAAGCTGTTATTTTACTTGAACGTCTGAACTTGTCATTTGGATTACCAGAATACTTTGTATATATTAGGTTTAACATAAACAGTTCTGCCATTTTACTTTTGGTACACTGTGCCCGTAATTCATGTACTATGTAAATAATAATTGAGACACATTTTGCGTTTGTTAAGAATTCTTAAGGACTTGCTTGTTACAATTTCAGTGGATTTTAGGAATTTAATATATTCTAATGATGGAAAAAATATGAACAGTTTGGATGTAAGCCCTGTGTTTTTTGATTGGAATTTATCATAATTATAAAATGGAATAGTCTTTAATTGGATCAAATTATGATGGAATTTACTCAGTAATATAAATTAGGTTGATATGAACTTTTGCTTAACCCTTCGCTTGCTATTCACGTCAATATACCTACCTGTAAATAGTGAAGACCCAGATGAGACAGCTCCTGCAGGAGCTGTCTCATCAGGGTCTGCACTATTTACAAATTGATTGTGCAACCAGTGCACTCCACAGCAGTGATTGCACAGCGAAATACTTGTTCACAGTGAACATATATGTAATTATACAACGGGGCATGGGTATATTTTAAAATTCAGCAAGAGAAGGGTTAAATGATGCAGAAATTGTAGAAATGCATGTCTAATTCATATACAGACCTAGGGAAGAGGTAGGGTTCTCATCATGCACATATAAATTATGTTCGTGACAACCTCTGGTGCAAGAGTTATCCCAGAGGGCATGTACATTACAGTTGCTCTGTAGACATTAATTTCGAATATGAGAAATCTTATGGTTTAATATAGCGAGGAGAATTAACCTACAAATATTTGACAGGCAATACTGTATTTCACTTTTCATAAACTTAACATTCTGCATGCTAAGTAATTTTTCGTCTGCAATAATTGTAGCCTGCTTCAGTGTTTAAATCAACTTTCCCTCATTTCTTTGCAAAAATATGATCAAAGGGTCAAACAGTTTGGATTCTGAGAGACACTGCATCATGTGGCATCTCATCTGGATCCAAACTGCTTGCTTAGGTAATCATGGTTATATGCCACTAGCGTGCAAAGAGTCATTGACTACATACATGTACTAATTAATGTACAAGTTGTAAAATGTAATGGTGTTTGAATATAATGTGGAACGTTGATCGTGAAAGTAGGATTTATTTTCTTGATCACAGTGGTGTACAACAATAGATAACTAAAAAAACAAAAAAACCAGTTACGAACACTCTGAGCTACAGATAAGGTGCATTAATTACATACCCAAATACTAAAATTGTCATTTCTCCACCAAAGCCTATACTGTGACCGCTCTTTAGAATCGTCTCAGAGACGATTCTAAAGAGGCCGGTCACAGTATAGGCTTTGGTGAGAGACAATTCTAAAGAGCAGTCACAGTATAGGCTTTGGTGGAGAAATAATTAATGGAGCTATTCTTGAAAGTGTTTAAATTTTCACCTCTTATCTGGACCTTCTGATTAGGTAAAGTCATTGGAATAAGAACAAATAATGGTGGAAAAGCAGGAAAGTGATATATTACTCACACATGAACAGTGTATAGATCTACCAGTGGCGGTGAAGGAAATGCCAATCTCAGAAAAAGTTATCTGTCGAGATCTTGTTGTTAAATTGGATAATGCAGATGATGATTGTTCTCATATTATATCTGGTAAGATATTACTGTTACTATGAATAAGTATTATATATTTGGTAACATTACTGTTACGATGAATGTCAGCATTATACTTGGTAACATTCTGCATATCCCAAAGTTCAAGTTATCCCTTTCCCTGTTCATGTTTTATTCCAAATTTCAATACTTACTGAATATTCATGGACAAAATAGTAATAATAAAGTATGGCAGGTGGAATATTTTAGAAAGTAAAGAATAAGATCTATCAAATTTCATTAGCAAACAGAGTAGACCCTGATTAGACGGCTCCTATAGGAGCCGTCTGATCTGGGTCTACTCTGTTTGCAAATGCGTGAAAACGCGTTTATATGAGGGAAAGGGTTATCTGAGTTTGAGATCTCAAAGTTCAACTGTATAGAAAAAGAAGTTACCCAGATTTACTTAATATACTTATATATACTACAGTAAAACCTCTCTATAATGGCCACTAATTAAACTACATAAAGTATTTTGTGTTAAAGACAGGTGGCTGCTTAAAGCAAGGTGAAAGTAAAACAGAAGGCTCCTATAGAAGTGTTTACTTTCACCTTGCTTTAATTAAGCCACCACCTGCCCTAAATAGTAAATACCAATTAATTAACACAATTTAGTGGCCGTTATTGAGAGGTTTTACTGTAATCTGAAATCACAAAGTTATAATCAGAAGAGTGCTCAAAGTATGAAACTCTTGATCAGTTTATCATGCTGTTTATATAATGATGTAACCTTTTCCCAGTTCTATTTTTATATCAAATTACAGTACCTACTGAATATTCATGGACAAAATAGTTTTAATGCAATATGAGAAGGTGAAACAGTCATGATGTGTAGACATTTAAGAAAGTAAAGGAAGAGATATTTCGAATTCTGCTTGCAAACAGAGCATATCCTGATCAGATGGCTCCTATTCACCTTGCTTTAAGCAGCCACCTACCCTAAATACCCACTTGTTTTCTGCAAAATTGTTACAATTTTTAGAGTCAGTTATTTTGACATTTCTCTCTGTGCCAAACAGTTTCGATGCAGATGAGACAGTCACACTGAGTAAATTATTTGCAAATATTTGCTTTAGTCGCATATTGGCTGCTTATAGGTAACCTCAGCAAGGTTACAAATACATTTACGAGGGACTAAAATATAAATAACCCTTTCCCTGTTCTATGTTAATTCCAAATTTCAATACCTACTGAATATTCATGGACAACATAGTTATAATGAAATATGGATGGTGCTTTATTGTAGCCATTTTAGAAAGTAAAGACACAGATCTATCAAATTTCAATAGCAAACAGAGCAGACCCTGATCAGACGGCTCCTCTAGGAGCCGTCTGATCTGGGTCTACTCTGTTTGCAAATGCGTGAAAACACGTTTATATGAGGGAAAGGGTTAAATGGATTAGATCTGCAGGCCTAGTATGGATTATGTTTTGACATGTTGTGGACAGTTAGGTCAGTAGACAGTGTGTTATAACTATAGGACAAAATTAAGCCCCAAGCTTAAGGTCAAACATATTTCCTGGTGGACAACAGCCCACGTAATGTACATGTATAAATCCCTTTCCTTCATGATAAACATGTTTTCACGCATTTGCAAACAGAGTAGAACCAGATCAGACGGTTCCTATGGGAGTTAAAGTGCTAATGGAATTTGAAAGATCTGTTTCTTTACTTTCTAAAATTGCTATAAAATTGTTCCACCTTTCATTTTTCGTTACAACCATTTTTCCTAAGATTATTCAGTAGGTACATGTGTATTAAAATTTGGAATAAACGTAGAATAGGGAAAGGGATAATTATAGTAACTCACAGTAGCCACTTTAAAATAGCTTATTGAATACCCTTACTATAAATAGTAACAAAATAGCCGTAGAAAACTGTCATTACGGAGTCATGTGACCAAGCCATAATGGCCCGGCGGGCCGATTATCCATAATCGGCCCACGATCTTTTTCACGTGCAATGCGTTGATGTTAGCAACATAGATCTAGATCTATTCAAACAAGGCCGGAGAAAAGTGTTTGACGTCGTTGTAAAATCGTAAGATCTGAACAATCTATAAAGTTTATACAATTGTAAAGTTTTATTATTTAAAATGAATTTCTTTGTTTGTATCGATCGGTACTTAGATCTATCTAACTTTGTTTATGTTATTCAAAAATGACAGTTGTGACGTCATTAGTTCACGTCATCCATCGGAATGTCTCAAACAATTTTTATAAGTTAAACAATGCAGTCAAATGTAAAACATTGTTAGTGTTAGTGATTATTACGTCGGACTACATATTTTTCGGCAGGGATTCGGATCCCCATGAAGGTATAACTAGTCCATCCTCATTTTTTAAAAAGTAAAGATCTAGATCTATTTCTGTGGTTTGTTGGGATGGAAGATCTAGGTTGTGTTGAAATGATAGGTGACATCTAGATCTATAGTAAAAATTGTAAGAACAGATATTCAATAAAAAGGTCAAAATAATGGCAAGAAGGCACACCTAGGCCATATTTTAACCTCTTATTAAATTATGTCATTAGCCTTTTGAATATTGAAGAGTCAGAGTGTATTGACTTGTTAGTGTTTAACCCTTTAAAATCCTCCATTGGCTATTCTTAGACCCATTCTTTTTGAATGAATCTACCCAAAAGGAGCATTTACTAGAGAAAAGTAAAATTTTAGAATTTTGTAGTTTGAAACCATTGTGATAAATAGAGCATTTGCTCCTATTTATCACAATGGTTTTCAAGAAGTGGTCATTACAGAGAAAGGCGTATTTATGGAGGAAAGGGTTAACCCTTTCCCTCCTCATATAAATGCTGTTTCATGCATTTGTAAGCAGAGTAGACCCTGATCAGAGGGATCCCCATTAGGAGCTGTCTGATCATGGTCTGCTCTGTTTGCTAATTTTGACATGTTGTAGATCTGATTCTGCAGTTTTGTCAAAGCAAAAAATTTACTTGAACTTAAGAAATTGTCCTGCAGACAAATAAATATTCATGATGCCACTTTTTCTTGCATGAATATTCAACAGGGAAAAGGGTAGTTACAAAAGTTAACCCTTTCCCTCATATAAACGTGTTTTCACGCATTTGCAAACAGAGAAGACCCAGATCAGACAGCTCCTAGAGGAGCCGTCTGATCAGGGTCTGCTCTGTTTGCTAATAAAATTTGATAGATCTCTTTCTTTGCTTTCTAAAATGTCTACAATGTTCCACCTTCCATATTTCATTATAACTTTTTCCTAATGAATATTCGGTAGGTATTGAAATTTGGCCTACAAAGCTTAATACAGTAACAAATATTTGCTAGAGAATTGTGACTTACAGTACAAATTGTACAGACCATGATCAGAGGGCTCAGCTATAGGAACCCACTGATCGGAGTCTGTAGTGCTTGCAAATGCCAGTACAGTAAAACCTCTCTATAACGGCCACTAGATTGTGTTAATTAGTTGGTAGCTGCTTAAAGCAAGGTGAAAGTAAAACAGAATGTTCCTGTAGGAGCGTTCTGTTTCACTTACACCTTGCTTTAAGCTGCCACCTGCCTTTAACACAAAATACTTGATATAATTTAATTAGTGGCCGTTATAGAGAGATTTTACTGTACACTAATGTTTCCCGCATGCAGAGGGTTAGACAATTCCCGAGTTCTTGAAGATAAGATGTATTGAATTCACAATAATGTTTTCACCCACAGCTGATGATGATACATGCCTGCAATGCATGGGGGCTGCATCCTGTAAATTAAATGTACACTCTTTTGTCCATTCTTCATCAAACTTGGATACTTGTAATATCTATTACAGTAGAACCCCTCTAATGCGACCACTTAATGAATAAACATGGTCGTCCTTATAAGCAGGTGGTTGCTTAATGCCGGGCAAAAGTAATGCAGCTTTCTGCATTACTTTTTTCCTGCATTAAGCTACCACCTGCATCTAGTACCCAGAATTATACCTCTTTTAGGTGGTCACATTAGAGGGGTTCTACTGTATAACCCATTACCTCATAGGATATTTTTAGATCCAACCTCTTTGAATGAATCTACTGAAAAGGAGCATTTACTTGAACAAAGTGAAATTTTAGAATTGTCTACTTTTACAGAGGCATCAAAAGGCGTCAATATGAGGGAATGGGTTTAAATTCTTTCTATGGAATTGCGCCAAAGGCGGTGTATTTTATGTGTATTTTATTGCGCCAAAGACGGGTGTATTTTATACCAGTTTGGCACTCATGTTCCAAATTTGAACTGTTTACAAATGTCATTCAGTTCACAATTAGCAGTATACAGATTAACCCTTTCCCTGTTCTATTATGTTTATTCCAAATTTCAATATATACCTACAGAATATTCATGGACAAAATAATTATAATGAAATATGGAATGTCGAATATTGTAGCCATTTTAGAAAGTAAAGAAACAGATCATAATCAAATTCCATTAGCAAACAGGTTAAAATTAGAGTTAACCCATTCCCTCTGGCCTCATTATAATTGACGCCTTTTGACACCTCTGCAAAAGTCACCTGTTGAAATCATTGTGATAAATAGAGCATTTTCTCCTATAGGAGCAAATGCTCTATTTATCACAATGGTTTCATACTAACCGGTACATTAAATTCTTATATTTTCCTTTTCTCTAGTTAATGCTCCTTTTCAGTAGATTTATTCAAAGTGATTGGATCTAAAAATAGCCTATGAGGTAATGGGTTAAAATGTGCATATAGTTTGAATCCAGATCAGACCTCAAGTAATTATGCATATCATCAGGATCCAAGCTGTTTATCACTGTGGCTATGTTTTTGAAAAGAATTGCAAAACAAAATTTAATAAAATGTGAAAACAGTAGGAGACGTTTTCTATTAATTGTAATTTTTAGCTCCTTTGTAGGCTAAAGGTTAATTGTATATATGTATAGCTTTGAACAATATGTCAAAGAACAGCTTTGTATATGTATATAAAAGTGCAATGTAGTATGTACAATGAGAGGATTTGTTTGTGATTTACCCATGAGGCTTATGCTATTGTACTCTCACCCTTTAGGCTTTATTTAACGCTTTCCTTCATAATAAATGCCTTTTCACACCTTTGCAAACAGAGTAGACCCAGAGGTCTGGACCCAGAGGTCTAGCTGCTCTGTTTGCTTAATAAGGGCTTGGTGCAAAACTATTCTAACTCCTTCACTTTGTGAAGGAGTTAGAATAAATTTGCACCAAGCCCTCGTTATGTAATAATGTCGGCATGATTTTAACAGTTTCTGATAAGGTAAAACTTCCTGTGTTCATGTACCATTGTAAAAATTCAGCAAATGAATATTCGTGATAACATTATTTATTACATGCATATTCATGAGGTAAAGGGTTAAATTTACTGGAGGATCTTCAGAATGACAAACTGCACATGTCAGTGTATTTTAAGGATTATAACAAAGGTTTAGAAAGTGGACACAAATTTAAGTCTTAATCTGCAGAATATTAATTAATAAACTTAAATTTTAACCCTTTACATGCCTTGCTATGCCTTTGCAAACAGAGTAGACCCAGATAAAATGATTCCTGTTACAAAGGAACCGTCTGACCAGGGTCTGCTCTGTCTGCCTATGATCTATAGGTAAACATGATATACATGTTATGTAGATGTGATAGTTTCTGTATGAGCCAAAATGCCCTGTGTTCATATGCTATTATAAAAAAAGAACCTAATTAATATTCATGATATCATAATTCTTTATATAAATATTCATGGAGTAAAGGGTTAAAACTGGCTCCTCCCTTTCTAAATATTAATTAACCCTTTCCCTCATATAAACGTGTTTCCACGCATGCATCTGCAAACAGAGTAGACCCAGGTCCGACGGCTTCTGTAGGAGCCGTCTGATCTGGGTCTGCTCTGTTTGCTAATAGATTTTGATTGATTTTACTTTCTAAAATGGCTACAATGTTCCACCTTCTATATTTCGATTTAACTATTTTGTCCATGTATATTCAGTAGGTATTGAAATTTGAAATAAACATAAAACAGGGAAAGGGTTAATTAAACAAAAAGTAATGTATATAAATATATCACTGAACTTTTTGATTTATGGAGCCAGTTGATCTGGGTCAACAGTCTATTTGCAAAGGTCTTATGAGCACAGTTCCCAAACTTTCAGGGTTAAGCAATTGTTGACTGCTAAAATGCTTGTCTGCTATAATTCTCAACATCAAATTGGTCTTATTTTCTCTTATTCCCTTTCCTCCATAGGCTATTTTTAGATCCAACCACTTTGAATAAATCAATCGAAAAGGAGCATTTACCAGAGAAAAGGAAAAGTTTAGAATTGTGTAATTTGAAACCAATGTGATAAATAGAGCATTTGCTGTTATAGGAGCAACTGCTCTATTTATCACAATGGTTTCATAATTAAGTGACTATTACAGAGGCATAGAAAGGCGTATTTATGGAGGAAAGAGTTAAAAAATAGTCAGTCTCTCGACCATTTTGGACCCTGATGAGATTTTGAGTTGCTTGGTGTCTCATTCTGGATCCAAACTACAATGTTTGTGCAGTATATCTTTGATTGATGCTTAACTCTTTGCATGCTAGCAGCGAAACTGCGATTACCTATGCAAACAGTTTGGATCCAGATGAGACGCCGCATAATGCGGTGCCTCATCAGGATCCAAACTGTTTGTCGTCTTGACCATGTTTTGGCAAAGAAATGAGAGAAAGTTTATTTTAAGAATTGAAGCAGACGACAATTGTTGCAGACGAAAAATTACTTAGCGTGCAAAGAGTTAAAGCCTGCATTCAGCTAGATCACAGGTTACCTTTACTGGCCAGTACCATGAGTCCTGTATTTGGAGAAATTGTCAGTGATAGATGAATATTGATCCCTCTTTCTTTTTAACTTGTTTGACATGATAGATTTCAAATTGATTTATTGTCAGCATTTGTCTGGCTTTCATTGTGAAAACGGCTATATTTCATATACTTGGCTTCCCATGTCCACATGGAATAAAAGAAGCATATGTAGCTTTTGAAGACAGTTGGCTCTTAAATACACCCTTCTCTGTTATAATTTTAAAAACAAACAACATACAATGTATACATATCATGTACCCCTTCACCAGTCACAGTTGAATATTCATGTAAGAAATAATGACGTCATTTAACCCCTTCCGTGCCACAATGATGGGTTTATGATATCACATGCAAACAGTTTGGATCCAGATGTGACGCCGAGTAACTCGGCGTCTCATCAGGATCCAAACTGTTTGACACTCTGTTTACTGTTTTATAAAGAAAATGGAAGAAGTGCACACGCTTACACTAAAAATAAATGAAACTATGCCCAGGGTTAAAATTAGATTATTTTTCATAATAACATATGAACTCAGAACATTTTGGCTCAGACAGAAACTAGAATCAGATCTATATGATCCCTTTCCCTCATATTGACACATTTTGACGCTGCTGCAAAAATCATCTGTTGGTATGAAACCATTGTGATAAATAGAGCAAATTGGTCGTATCGGACAAATGCTTAAATATCTATCACAATGGTTTTAAAGTACAAAATTCTAGAACAAATTACTTTTCTCTAGTTAATGCTCCTTTTCAGTAGATTTATACAAAGAGATTGAATCTAAAAATAGCATATGAGGGAATGGGTTAAACCATAACAGAGAAGAGCAGACCCTGATATATACATGTACAGGAACTTCCTGATATGGGGCCAGGGACGGGTGCTGGTGAATTCGCCTAATGACCAACTCGCCTACACTTAGATATATAGTAACCCGAATGGTGAATTCGCCTAGAAAGCAATTATATAGTATTTCACACCTCATATTACAGGTAGATCTGCAAGTAACATGCCAATGAAATAGAGCTGTTTGTAACAAGAATAACTTGCATTGGATTTTTTTATCCAGATGTCTTTTAACCCTTTCCCTGTTCTATATGTATTCCAAATTTCAATACCTGCTGAATATTCATGGCCAAAATAGTTATACGAAATATGGAAGGTGGAACATTGTAGACATTTTAGAAAGTGATGAAACATTATCTATATCAAATTCCATTAGCAAACAGAGCAGACCCTTAAGGAGCCGTCTGATCTGGGTCTACTCTGTTTGCAGATATGAGGGAAATGGTTAAACATTTGCACAAAGTAGCAACTATTAACACCCCATCCCCTCACAAACTCTTCCATTAATGTGTGCTTTCAATGCATATGATGATCAGGGGCTACACTCAAAGTTCAATCTTGGTCAACACCGTGACTACCTGAAAACATGTTTTGTTATGTTTGCGATACCTTACAATAGGTGCGAAATACAATCACTATATAATTGCTTTCTAGGCGAATTCACCATTCGGGTTACTATCTAATTGTAGGTGAGTTGGTCATTAGGCGAATTCACCATAAACCCCAGGGACTACTCAATCACAAAGGCTATATGAAGACAAGGAATAAACCAACTTCCTTTTGAAAATAGAAAATGCAATAATTGTTTTATGTTTAAATGAGAAAAACATATTTATAAAAAAAACCTATAGATTTTTGGCACTTTGCAAACAGAGTAGACCCAGATCAGACAGCTCTGATCCTGTAGGAGCTGTCTGATCAGAGTCTGAGCCTGCTCTTCAGTTTCTGATCAACGCCAAAATATGCCCTTGTTAATATGCCATTTTATCACATGACACCATTTTTGTCCAGGTGAATATAAGGGGCTCGTAAATTTTTTATACTATAGTGTTTGACTTTTACAGCAATACTTTTGCTTGCCTTGAGTACTTAGGTAACTCCTCACAACAAAAACAACATGTAACTGTTAACCCTTTCCTAGCTGAATATTCATGTAAGAAATAATGACATCACAAATATAAATAAGATTAACTTTTATAATGGTAATGAACACAGGACATTTATGCGTAGGCTGAAACTGCAGAATCAGATCTATATTATATCATAAGCAAACAGAGCAGACCCTGATTAGACGGCTCCATTAGTAGCAGTATTGGACCGATCTTATCTGGGTCTAGTCTGTTCGTGTTTGCAAAGGCATGAAAACTGGTGTTTATATATGAAGAAAAGTGTTGACTTAACCTAAAAGCAAACTCTATGTTAATATTGTGACAACTCTAGAACTGTTTATCTAAAATAACTAATAACAGTCAACAAAATCAGGTTTGGTGGAGAAGTAAAGCGAAGCTTAACCCTTTCCCTCATAGGCTATTTTTAGATCCAACCTCTTTGAATAAATCTACTGAAAAGGATCATTAACTAGAGAAAAGGAATTTTGTAGAGTTTTGTAATTTGAAACCATTGTGATAAATAGAGCATTTGCACAATGGTTTCAACAGGTGACTTTTACAGACGCGACGAGAATGGCGTATTTATGGAGGAAAGGGTTAAATAATTTTTGATAAAATGTACATTACACAAAAGTCATCTTATCTGTGCTATTTTCTTAGTACAAACCTCACAGTTACACACAAAATGTATGATGTAGACTTATCCATTTCATACATTTTAGAGGCATTTTCACGCAGTTGCAAACAGGGTAGACCCAGATCAGGGTTTGCTTATGACATGATACAGTCTTTGTCAGAGCAAAAACATCCCTTGAATTCAACTAATTAATATTAATGTCGTCATTATATATTTTTATATTGAACAGGTAAGGGGTTATTGAAGACACCAGTCAGTGCAAACTGTCTGTCATTTATATTATATATACATGTTGTACATACTGCTTCAGCTTTGATTAACATCAGATGCAGAGTAATTGGACACCTCAGATAAGGATTCAGGCTCTAATACAAGTAATTAAAACTTGAAGCAAATGAGTGATTGAAGAGATATCAATTTTAACCCTCTGAATGCAGGACCCAGGTGTACTGTTATTTGCAAACAGTGTAGACCCAAATTGGAGGGCTCCTTAGAGAAGTTCTATGAGCCTCAGAGTCTGCACTGTTTGTCATTTAGAATCCACTAGCTATCAGCGAAATGAAACCCTTCAAAATGAATGGACTCTATTGTTAATGGACAGCGCAACAGATAAATGTGGGTACTGACAGATACTAAAATCGTTATTTCTCCACCAAACTATATGTTGTTACCACTCTTTAGAATCCTCTTATTGAGACGATTCTAATAGTGGACAATAAAGGAGTTATTCTTGAAAATGTTTTGATTTATGCATCTTATCTCGACCTGAATGGACCATCCCAACCTTGAAAATGCGGCATTCAAAAGGTTAACCCCTTTCCCTCATAGAAACGCCTTTTCATGCATTTGCAAACAGAGTAGACCCAGATCAGACGGCTCCTATTGGAGCCGTCTGATCAGGGTCTACTCTGTTTGCTTTTGACATGATACAGATCTGATTCTACAGTGTTTGTGAAAGCAACATATTCAGTTGAACGGTTTACATTATAAAAATAGAACTAATAAATTTTCATGTTGTCATTATTTCTTACATGAATACAGGGCAAGGAAAGGCCTAGGGTTAACAGCAGATTAATCCTTTCCTCCATAGGCTATTTTTAGACCCAACCTCTTTGAATGAATCTACCCAAAAGGAGCATTTACTAGAGAAAAGTAAATTTTAGAATTTTGTAGATTGAAACCATTGTGATAAATAGAGCATTTGCTCCTATAGGAGCAAATGCTCTATTTATCACAATGGTTTCATAAAGTGACTTTTACAGAGGTGTAGAAAGGCGTATTTATGGAGGAAAGGGTTAATAGATAATTTGGAAAATACTTATTGAAAAGTTTTCATAATAACTTATTATGTGTTTTTATTTTCAGGAACACCATACATGTTAAAATACATCAGCTTATTTGCCCTTACGGCTCAGAATGCTTTGGTCATATTGGTCATGCGTTATGTGCGAACGCGGGGTGGAGACATGTTCATGGCCACATCAGCCGTCGTGATGTCGGAGATCCTGAAATTCTCATCATCCTTACTCATCATATTTTACCAGCAAGGGACCGTTCGACATTTTCTCCATCACCTTCATGAAAACATAATATTACAACCAGGTAAGACTTTATTCCTAGGGATCGTAATTTGTAAGAAATATTTTGGTCTCAGTACATCTGCCCATCTGTTGGTTAGTATATTATGTTAGTCACTGTGTACTCATGTATCCATCTGTTGGCTAGTATATTATGTTGGTTACTGTACATGTATCTGTCTGTTGGCTAGTATATTGTCTGTCTGTCTGGCTAGTATATAATGTTGGTCACTGTACATATATTTATCTGTTGGCTAGTAGATTATGTTGGTCACTGTACATATATCCATCTGTTCGCTAGTATATTATGTTGGTCACTGTACATGTATCCATCTGTTGTCTTAGTATATTATGTCGGTTACTGTACATATATCCATCTGTTCGCTAGTATATTATGTTGGTTACTGTACATATATCCATCTGTTCGCTAGTATATTATGTTGGTCACAGTACATGTATCCATCTGTTGTCTTAGTATATTATGTTGGTTACTGTACATATATCCATCTGTTCGCTAGTATATTATGTTGGTTACTGTACATATATCCATCTGTTCGCTAGTATATTATGTTGGTCACTGTACATGTATCCATCTGTTGTCTTAGTATATTATGTTGGTTACTGTACATATATCCATCTGTTGGCTAAGTATATTATGTTGGTCACTGTACATGTATCAATATGTTGGCTATTATACTAAGGAGCTGTCTGATCAGGGTCTACTCCGTTTGATTATCCCTTTCCTCCATAAATACGCCTTTCTACGCCTCTGTAAAAGTCACCTTTTTAAACCATTGTGATAAATAGAGCAAAATTCTAAAAAAAAATCCTTTTCTCTAGTTAATGCTCCTTTTCAGTAGATTTATTCAAAGAGGTTAGATCTAAAAATAGCCTATGAGGGAAAGGGTTAATATCATGATGTCATTATTTCTTACATAATTTTTCATGGAGGAAAGGGTTAATTACTTTAGCTTTAAATATAGGGTTAACCCATTCCCTGTTTAGCATTTATTCCAAGATTTTATCACCTCATTAAACATTCATTGACAGAAGCAATAAATTAGAACATGGAAAAGGGATTTTGATTTCAAATTCACCACGGTAGAAACTGTCAAATCATGATCAGATCTATGGAATTCCATAACACCTGGGCAGACAGTAGATTCAAATCAGACAGCGCCTGACGAATAGAAGCCATAGAGAAAGATATATTTTGGTATCACAGATATACATGTACATACATATGCAGTGATCTGCAAAGACCTAAAAAAAGTGGGGACACATGTCTCAGTGGGCATGAAAAGTTGGAGACATTTTCAAAAACAATGGGACAAATGAAAACATTTTAGATTAAATGCTAAAATGCATGGGTATTACCTGTCATTGAAAGAGTTTTCTTGCTTTTGATGTTTTCCAGTGTTCCAGAGCCCTAATAAAATCAAAGTCAACAATCTCCCCACCCACTACCTTCACTGTCATAATGTCATCAACAGTCTCTGGGTTTAGTCTATTGGTACAAAGCTTACATTGCATGAATTTCCCTTCGCGGTCATACAACAACCAGGAATGATCACGTAACCATCTGTCTTGAAAATGGCCGCTGGCGATGAGCCTTTTTAGAGGAATCAGATTCCGATTTCCCCCCGAAGAATGCGATTCTGCAGGCAAAGGAAGCGTAGATGGGGACTCTGAAGTAGGGGGTGAGGGATCGGTAGTTGTTCTGGGCGATCCATCTAACTTATCTGTTCGTTTGAAGAAACTTAAGATTGTTCTAGGGGTTTTTTTTTGCAGGTGACGCCATTTTTAAATGTCTCGCGCTATAACATGACTGGTTTATTCACCCATCTTGTCGCGCGCTATTTATTTCAGTAATAATTATAGAACCAGTCGAGTAAAATGTTGCGGACACCGTAAAAACTGCTTACTCGTGAGAATTGCGCGCCAAATTAAGATTCGGCCCCAAGAATTTCGACCGCGACAATTGTCGCACCTAGACGTTTTTAAATGCGACAATCGTATATTTTAAGGAACAATGTCGCAGATACGCGGCCTCGGCAGAACACTGCATACGGATAAGCTATACAGAAGTAGTATATATAAGTGGCCATAAAAAGAGGTCTAATTATAAGTGTTAAGACAGGCGGAAGCTTAATGCAGGTCAAAAATAATGCAGAAAGCTCCTAGAGGAGCTTTCTGCATTATGTTTGACATGCATTAAGCAACCGCCTGTTTTTAAGACTGCTATGTTCAATAAATGAATGGCCACTTAAGACAGGTTCTGCTGTATTCGATATGAATTATGCTTGAGTTAAAATCACTAAACAAACATGAGCCATTAATCATATAATACACATCAATAGCACAAAAAATGAGAAAAGTGACCATTGTGGTCCTTGATATTGAGGGCAAGACACAGGACATGTTAGAAATAAACTGAAGCATTCTAATTTCAATATTATCACAGTTATATATAATTATCTCTGTACATGTATATACATGTAGCTATTACAGTTTTGCATGCATTACTTAACCCTTTCCCTGTTCTATGTTTATTCCAAATTTCAATACGTACTGAATATTCACTAGCAAAAAAGTTACAAAGAAATATGGAAGGTGGAACATTGTAGACATTTTAGAAGGCAAAGAAACATCTATCAAGTTCTATTAGCAAACAGAGCATACCCTGATCAGACGGCTCCTCTAGGAGCCGTCTGATCTGGGTCTACTCTGTTTGCAAATGCGTGAAAACACGTTTATATGAGGGAAAGGGTTAACCCGTCATGAATATTAATAAGATTAATATCACAATGAAATAGGAATTTTCAGCCATGGTAGAAACTGTAGAATCATATCTATATTGTATCACAAGCAAACGGAGGAGACCCTGATCTGACCGCTCCTATAGGAGCCGTCTGATCTGGGTCTACTCTGTTTGCAAAGATGTAGAAAGGCGTATTTATGGCATTAAGGATTAAAGAAGTGAATAAATAGGAACAATAAAATATATATATAAAAATGATGAAAGTACTTAAGCTTATAGACAAAATATCCAGTGTGTTGATGTCATCGATGATACCTATCTCAAATTGAAATGTCACTTTAAATTAAAATTAATGAGATGATACCTACCGGTATCTCTAATTGAAATGTCCCTTAAACCTACCTTAGATACCATTTAACCCTTTCCCTCATATAAACGTGTTTTCACGCATTTGCAAACAGAGTAGACCCAGATCAGACGGCTAGAGGAGCCGTCTGATCAGGGTCTACTCTGTTCGCTAATAGAATTTAATAGATCTGTTTCTTTGCTTTCTAAAATGTCTGCAATGTTATACCTTCCTTATTTCTTTTAACCATTACGTTAATGAATATGCAGCAGGTATTGAAATTTGGCCTAAATACAGAACAGGGAAAGGGTTAAATCATAATATTTCATAGTAGATATATAGAATAAACTAGAAATAGTACTAAGATACTAAAAATAAACAGCATATAAATGTAAATATCATATCTATATTATACTATAAACAAACAGAGCAGACCCTGATCAAATGGCTTCTTTAGGATTACTCAGTTTACAAAGGTGAGAAAAGACATTTCTCTGAAGGAATGGTGATTGATCCATTTTCCAGTTTTAAATGCTTTACTCCATGCATATTTTTGAAAGAAATAATGACATCATGAATATTCTAAAATGGCATATTAATACCAGAAATGTTTGCCAATATAGAAGTTGTAGAATTAGATCTATATTATTCCATAAGCAAACAGAGCAGATTATGATCAGACAATTCCTATAGAAGCCGTCTGATTTGGGTCTTAATTCTGTCTTTGCAAAGGTGTAAAAAGGTGTATTTATTATGTAAAGGGCAAATGCTCTATTTATCACAATGGTTTCAACAGGTGACCTTTAAAGAGGCGTAGAAAGGCGTATTTATGGAGGAAAGGGTTAACCCTTTCCCTCATATAAACATGTTTTCACGCATTTGCAAACAGAGTAGACCCAGATCAGACGGCTCCTAGAGGAGCCGTCTGATCAGGGTCTGCTCTGTTTGCTAATAGAATTTGATAGATTTGTTTCTTTACTTTCTACAATGGCTGCAATGTATCACCTTCTATATTTCATTATAACTGTTTTGTCCATGAATATTCAGTAGGTACTGAAATTTGTGAAAAACATAGAACAGGGAAAGGGTTAATACAAGGAGGAAATTACTTAATATTCAAAAGGCATGAATATTCATGAAGCAAATGAGCAAGAGGTGACTGCTAGTGTTTAGAGGTGACTGCATGATTAAATGTTCATTTTCTCTTCCTTTATCTTACAGGAGACTGTCTGAAAGTGTCGGTCCCATCACTGATCTATACACTACAGAATAACCTACTGTACATTGCCTTGTCCAATTTAGATGCTGCCACTTTCCAGGTATGTCATAAAATCTCTCAAAAGTGACCTATCAATCTCTAAAACTTGTGCCAGACAAAGGCAATGTGGAAAGTTTCTTTGGGAGCATGTTGTTCTGCATTCATTAGCCCTTTACTGCATGAATAAGCCTAAGTATTCTACACCTTTACAAACAGAGTAGACCCAGATCAGACGGCTCCTGTAGGCGCCGTCTGCTCAGGGTCTGCTCTATTTGTTTATGACATAATATAGATATATGACTCTGGTGTTTCTGTCGTGGCCAACATTTCCTGTGTTTGAATGCCTTAATAAAAATGAATCTAATTAATATGCATGACATCGTTATTTCTTACATAAATATTCATGGAGTAAAGGTTTAAAGACTCAGAATTAAATATCTTTCACATTGCTGTTGTAAAGAGGTTTGAATTACTTGAAATCACAGCTGTATATAAGAGGAGTACTGATTTCTCCAGTTCTCTGCTGTATATAAGAGGAGTACTGATTTTCTCCATTTCTCTGCTGTATATAAGAGGAGTACTGATTTCTTCAGTACACAGCTGTATATAAGAGGAGTACTGATTTCTCCAGTACACATCTGTATATAAGAGGAGTACTGATTTCTCCAGTACTCTGCTGTATATAAGAGGAGTACTGATTTTTTTTTTTCTTTCTCTCCAGTACACAGCTGTATATAAGAGGAGTACTGATTTCTCCAGTACACAGCTGTGTATACGTGGGGTACTGATTTCTCCAGTGCACAGCTGTTTATAAGAGGAGTACTGATTTCTCCAGTATACACAGCTGCATATAAGAGGAGTACTGATTTCTCCAGTACACAGCTGTGTATAAGTGGAGTACTGATTTCTCCAGTACTCTGCTGTGTATAAGAGGAGTATTGATTTTCTCCAGTACACAGCTGTATATAAGAGGAGTACTGATTTCTCCAGTACACAGCTGCATATAAGAGGGGTACTGATTTCTCCAGTACACAGCTGTGTATATGTGGGGTACTGATTTCTCCAGTGCACAGCTGTTTATAAGAGGAGTACTGATTTCTCCAGTATACGCAGCTGCATATAAGAGGAGTACTGATTTCTCCAGTACACAACTGTGTATAAGTGGAGTACTGATTCCTCCAGTACTCTGCTGTGTATAAGAGGAGTATTGATTTCTCCAGTACACAGCTGTGTATAAGAGGAGTACTGATTTCTCCAGTACTCTGCTGTGTATAAGAGGAGTATTGATTTCTCCAGTACACAGCTGTATATAAGAGGAGTACTGATTTCTCCAGTACACAGCTGCATATAAGTGGAGTACTGATTTCTCCAGTACTCTGCTGTATATAAGAGGAGTACTGATTTCTTTTCTCCAGTACACAGCTGTATATAAGAGGAGTTCTGATTTTTCTCCAGTACACAGCTGCATATAAGTGGAGTACTGATTTCTCCAGTACACAGCTGTGTATAAGTGGAGTACTGATTTCTCCAGTACACAGCTGTGTATATGTGGGGTACTGATTTCTCCAGTGCACAGCTGTATATAAGAGGGGTACTGATTTCTCCAGTATACACAGCTGCATATAAGAGGAGTACTGATTTCTCCAGTACACAACTGTATATCAGAGGAGTACTGATTTCTCCAGTACACAGCTGTATATAAGAGGGGTACTGATTTCTCCAGTACACAGCTGTGTATACGTGGAGTAATGCTTTCTCCAGTACTCTGCTGTATATAAGAGGAGTACTGATTTTCTCCAGTACACAGCTGTATATAAGAGGGGTACTGATTTTTCCAGTACTCAGCTGTATGTAAGTGGAGTACTGATTTCTCCAGTACACACTCTTTCCTCCATAAATACGCCTTTCTACGCCTCTGTAAAAGTCACCATATGAAACCATTGTGATAAATAGAGCATTTGGTCCTATGGGAGCAAATGCTCTATTTTTAGCTCACCTGAGCCAAAGGCTCAGGATGAGCTATTGTGACCGCTATTTGTCCGGCGTCCGGCGTCCGGCGTCCGGTGTCCGGCGTCCGGCGTCCGGCGTCCGGCGTCCGTCGTCCGGCGTCCGTCCACATTTTCAAACGACATCTCCTCTGAAACTGCTGACCCGATTTTAACCAAATTTTGTCAGAAGCATCAGTGGCTAGGGGGAACGAAACGTTCACATTATGACCCCCGGGCCAAAAATGGCCCCACCCAAGGGCTTATCAGTTTTTCATAGGAAAATCTTTAAAAATCTTCTTCTCTGAAACTGTAAGGCCTAGACCTTTGATATTTGGCATGTAGCATGATCTAATGGTCCTCTACAAAAATTGTGCAAATTATGACCCCCGGGCCAAAAATGGCCCCGCCCAAGGGCTTATCAGTTTTTCATAGGAAAATCTTTAACATTCTTCTTCTCTGAAACTGTAAGGCCTAGATCTTTGATATTTTGCCTGTAGCATGATCTAATGGTCCTCTACAAAGATTGTTCAAATTATGACCCCCAGGCCAAAAATGGCCCCGCCCAAGGGCTTATCAGTTTTTCATAGGAAAATCTTTAAAAATCTTCTTCTCTGAAACTGTAAGGCCTAGACCTTTGATATTTGGCATGTAGCATGATCTAATGGTCCTCTACAAAAATTGTGCAAATTATGACCCCCGGGCCAAAAATGGCCCCGCCCTAGGGCTTATCAGTTTTTCATAGGAAAATCTTTAACATTCTTCTTCTTTGAAACTGTAAGGCCTAGACCTTTGATATTTGGCATGTAGCATGATCTAATGGTCCTCTACAAAGATTGTGCAAATTATGACCCCCGGGCCAAAAATGGCCCCGCCCAAGGGCTTATCAGTTTTTCATAGGAAAATCTTTAACATTCTTCTTCTCTGAAACTGTAAGGCCTAGATCTTTGATATTTTGCCTGTAGCATGATCTAATGGTCCTCTACAAAGATTGTTCAAATTATGACCCCCAGGCCAAAAATGGCCCCGCCCAAGGGCTTATCAGTTTTTCATAGGAAAATCTTTAAAAATCTTCTTCTCTGAAACTGTAAGGCCTAGACCTTTGATATTTGGCATGTAGCATGATCTAATGGTCCTCTACAAAAATTGTGCAAATTATGACCCCCGGGCCAAAAATGGCCCCGCCCTAGGGCTTATCAGTTTTTCATAGGAAAATCTTTAACATTCTTCTTCTTTGAAACTGTAAGGCCTAGACCTTTGATATTTGGCATGTAGCATGATCTAATGGTCCTCTACAAAGATTGTTCAAATTATGACCTCCGGGCCGAAAATGGCCCCGCCCAAGGGCTTATCAGTTTTTCATAGGAAAATCTTTAGCATTCTTCTTTTCTGAAACTGTAAGGCCTAGACCTTTGATATTTGGCATATAGCATGATCTAATGGTCCTCTACAAAGATTTTCAAATGTATAATGACCCCTGGCCAAAAATGGCCCCGCCCAAGGGCTTATCAGTTTTTCATAGGAAAATCTTTAACATTCTTCTTCTGAAACTGTAAGGCCTAGACCTTTGATATTTGGCATGTAGCATGATCTAATGGTCCTCTACAAAGATTGTTCAAATTATGACCCACGGGTCAAAAATGGCCCCGCCCAAGGGCTTATCAGTTTTTCATAGGAAAATCTTTAAAAATCTTCTTCTCTGAAACTGTTAGGCCTAGATCTTTGATATTTTGCATGTAGCATGATCTAATGGTCCTCTACAAAGATTGTTCAACTTACGACCATGACCTCTGGGCGAAACTTGGCCCTGGCTTATCAGTTTTTCATGGGAAAAATATATTATTTTTCTCTGAAGCCATAAGGCTTAGACCTTTAATTAATGGCATACTGCTTTGCCTTGTGGTTCTCGACCAAGGTTGTACAAATGATGGCCCCGCCCCTGGGGTATCTCAGGTGAGCGCTTCAGGGCCTCATGGCCCTCTTGTTCACTAAGGATTCAAAACTACACAATTCTAAAATTTCCTTTTCTGTAATAAATGCTCCATTTGGGTAGATTTATTCAGAGGTTGGGTCTAAAAATAGTCTATGGAGGAAAGGGTTAAAGTTATCACACAAAGAGCATGTTTACTGTTGATGGACTAACAGGTACATGTACTCACGTAGAATAGTAAATTGATCAGTTGAAATATATCTATTTTTTTCAGGTCACGTATCAGTTGAAGATCCTGACCACAGCCTTATTTTCTGTGATAATGCTGAGAAAGACCTTGTCGAGGGAACAGTGGATAGCTTTAGTTATCTTGTTTACTGGTATCTCCATTGTTCAAATGCAGCCGGAGAATGCTGGTACTGGCCATGGGAGCACACAGCAGCGCCCTCTACTGGGACTTCTAGCAGTTGTTGTGGCGTGCTTAATGTCAGGATTTGCCGGTGTTTATTTCGAGAAAATTCTAAAGGGGACCAAACAGACTGTGTGGTTAAGAAACGTTCAGCTTGGTGTACTGGGGGCATTCATAGGACTTATCACGATGGAACTGAAAGAAGGGGACAAGCTGAGGGAACAGGGGTTCTTCTTCGGATATGACAGCATGGTTTGGCTAGTCATTGCATTACAGTCTCTTGGAGGCCTTCTAGTCGCGGTTGTTGTGAAATATGCAGACAACATTCTCAAGGGTTTTGCCACCTCGCTGGCGATAGTTGTCTCATGTATAGTGTCAATATTTTTCTTTAGTTTTCAATTGTCATTGCAGTTTACCGTTGGTGGTTCAATGGTTATGTTGTCAATATATCTTTATGGCAAATATGTCCCTCAGCCAAAAGTGCCAAAAAAGACTGATCTCCAAAATGGCAATATTCGGTCAGTGTAGTTTGTGAGTTTGTTAGCGATTTTAAATTTTTAGGACCAGTGGGCTCAGCGTTGTAGGACAGGACACCTTTTAACCTTTTACTCCATGAATATTCATGTCAGATAATTAGACTGTTATAAATCACATGGACACAGGAATTATGGTCATGGCAGAAACTTATGATTCATATCTATATTATGTTATAAGCAAACAGATCAGACCTTGATCAGACGGCTCCCACAGGAGCCGTCTGATTTGGGTCACAGGGGTCTGGACCGCTTCATGGGGGTCTATATGTACTATATATAATAACTTATTATATAGTACATATAAACCCCCATGAAGAGACCCAGACCCCTGTGATCTGGGTCTACTCTTTTTGCAAAAGCATAGAAAGGGGGTATTGATGGAGTAAAGGGTTAATATTAGCACCCTATAGACCATTTTAGAACCTTTGCAATCAATCTGACCAGTGTAATAATATTTCAAAACGCTTGACACGGTGATTGTGGTTTTCACTTTGCACAGTAATGGCTGATTTGTGATTACTTATAGAAGCATCTTGCATCGAAATGAGAAACATTGTAATCTTGGGTCTCATCAGGCTCTAAATAACTTGTTCAAGCTTTTGAGAAAATACTGACTAATGATCATGATGAGACTGAGTTATTTGGACATCACATCTGGGTCCAAGGTTATAAAACTTCTGAGTCTGAGTCTGAGATCTTTCTCAAGTGTCTGATTGGTCCGATTCTGAGCAAGCTCAGAATCTGACCAATCAGATGCTTGAGAATGATCTCAGACTCAAGCAAAAAGTTTGCAAATGTCTGACGAGTGGCATTTAGCATGATAAGGGTTTTACTATTCATTGACAGCTCTCTCTGTAAACGTTTAGTCAGTAGATAGATGGTTCAGATTATATAGTAGTACCCAGAGTTATAAAGGTGCATATTCAAATACTAAATAATTTCTTCACCAAACTCTAGCTTGTGACTACTCTTTAGAATCGTCTCTTTGAGACGATTCTAAAGAGTGGTCACAAGCTACGGTTTGGTGGAGAAATAAAGTGGCAAGATTTAGAATATAAGTACATGTATAAGTAGTTTTAGTATATAGTAGAACAAGCTAGGCTTGTATGGACAATCATACAGATCAACAGATAAAGGTGCATACTCAAGTACTAAAATCGTCATTTCTCCACCAAACCGTAAGTTATGACCACTCTTTAGAATCGTGTCTCTGAGACGATTCTAAGGCATGGTCACAAAATAGGGTTTGGTTGAGAAATAAGGAAGTTATTCTTGAAAATGTTTTAATTTATACGTCTTATCTGGACCTCTGATCATATAATTATGTCTCCCCCCATATTTATATGGGGGAGACATATTGTTATGTCTCCCCCCATATTTATATGGGGGAGACATATTGTTTTCGTGAGAGTTTGTCCGTCACACTTTTTGTCCGGACGATAACTTCAATATGCCTGATGCCAGTTGATTGAAACTTCATATATGGAAAGAGCATAATGAGAGGAAGTGTCATGCACAAGGTCCATAACTCTGGCTTCACTAATATTGGAGTTATTGCCCTTTGTAAAAAAATCACACTTTTTTGTCCGGACGATAACTCCTATATGGCTCATGCCATTGGATTGAAACTTCATATATGGAAAGATCATGACGAGTGGAAGTGTCATGCACAAGGTCCATAACTCTGGCTTCACTAATATTGGAGTTATTGCCCTTTGTAAAAAATATCATAATTTTTTGTCCGGACGATAACTCCTATATGGCTCATGCCATTGGATTGAAACTTCATATATGGAAAGATCATGACGAGAGAAAGTGTCATGCACAAGGTCCATAACTCTGGCTTCACTAATCTTGGAGTTATTGCCCTTTGTAAAAGATATCATAATTTTTTGTCCAGATAATAACTTCAATATGCCTGATGCCAGTTGATTGAAACTTCATATATGGAAAGAGCATAATGAGAGGAAGTGTCATGCAGAAGGTACATAACTCTGGCTTTACTAATATAGGAGTTATTGCCCTTTGTAAAAAAATTACACTTTTTTGTCCGGACGATAACTTCTATATGGCTCATGCCATTGGATTGAAACTTCATATATGGACAGATCATAACGAGAGAAAGTGTCATGCACAAGGTCCATAACTCTAACTTCACTAATATTGGAGTTATTGCCCTTTGTAAAAAAAATCACAATTTTTTGTCCGGATGATTACTCCTATGTGACACATGCCACTGGAGTGAAACTTCATACATGGAACGATCATGATAAGAGAAAGTGTCATGCATAAGATCCTTAACTCGAGCTTCAATAAATTTAGAGTTATTGCCCCTTGTACATTTGTTTAATTCTTTCTTGTCCGGACGATAACTCCTACATGGCTCTTGCCATCGTATTGAAACTTCATACATGGAAAGAGCATGATGAGAGAAAGTGTGATGAACAAGGGCCATAATTCTGGCTTCAATACTTTTGGAGTTATTGTCCTTTGTTACATTTTTTGGCCGATCAATAACTCCTGTTCGACTGATGCTATTGGAATGACATTTTATTTTTGGAAAGAGCATGATGAAAGTAAGTGTCATGCACAAGGGCCATAAATCTGGTATCAGTATTTTTGGAGTTATTAGCTGTTATCATTTTCTTCTTGAAAAATGTAGTGTGGAAAACCCATAATGAGGGGAAGTATCATTCATCAAGACCATAACATTTTTAGTGATTTCCCTTTACATATTGTTTTTATTAGAGGGGAGACATCCGTTTTTGTGACAAAAACCTCTAGTTACATCTGTTAATTTGTTACAATGGAGGTATTTTGTAGCAATACAAAGACACTGTTAACTGTTTACTCCATTAACCCATTACCTCATAGTCTATTTTTAGATCCAACCTCTTTAAATAAATCTACCGAAAAGGAGCATTAACTAGAGAAAAGGAAAATTTTAGAATTTTGTATTTTGAAACCATTGTGATAAATAGAGCATTTGCTCCTATAGGAGCAAATGCTCTATTTATCACAATGATTTCACAGTGAATTTTACAGAGTAGTCAATATGAGGGAATGGGTTAATATGCCTTTCTATACCATTGCAAACAGAGTGGACCCAGATCAGATGGCTCCAGAGAGAGCCGTCTGATCAGGGTCTGCTCTGTTTGCTTATGAATCAACATAGATATGATATTACAGTGTCTGTCATTGCCAAAACTAATACTGTGTCCATGTGTCATTATACAAATTAATCTAATATTCATGATGTCATTATTTCTCACATGAATATTCATGGAGTAAAGGTTTCATTATTCATGCTGGGTATGGTTTCAAACTATCACATTTTAATCCATTTTGCTGCATATTCATGATGATACGGTATGTATAAATAATAGTACAGTAGAACCCCTCTAATGTGACCACTTAATGAATAAACATGAGTGTCTTTATAAGCAGGTGGTTGCTTAATGCAGGACAAAAGTAATGCAGAAAGCTCCTAGAGGAGCTTTCTGCATTACTTTTGTCCTGCATTAAGCTACCACCTGCATCTAGCACCCAGAATTATACCTCTTTTAGGTGGCCACATTAGTGGGGTTTTACTGTACAGTCTTATTGCCTGAAGACAGGTACATGTAGTACATCATTGGATGACGGTATTGGAAGAGTTCTCAAAGAGTCTGCTTTTAATCCTGTATATCATAAATTTGCCTTTTACCCATTCCCCCATAGGCTATATTTAGATCCAACCTCTTTGAATAAATCTACCCAAAAGGAGCATTAACTAGAGAAAACGAAAAGATTAGAATTTTGTAGTTTTGAAACCACTGTGATAATGTGATTATCACAATGGTTTCGTAAAGTGACTTTTACAGAGGCATAGAAAGACGTATTTATGGAGTAACGGGTTAAAGAGCAGGTACAGTTTGATCTGGGTCTGCAATATTTTCCTAAGTTTGTCTGAAAGCTTTGGGTAACTAGGGTATCACAAATACTGGTGTTAAAAGTAAGAAGTTTTTATGCAATATGTCCAGTGAGCTGTCAATTTTATTTTCCTTCTATTTGCTTTTACTTTTTGTTTTTAACCTTTTCCTTCATATAAATGCCTTTTCATGATTTTGCAAACAGAGTAGACCAATATCAGATGACTCCTGTAGGTGCCATCGTTTCATGGTCTGCTCTAGTTGCTTATGGTATTCTGATTAATCTGATTCTACAGTTTCTACCAATACCAAACCATTATGCATTCATATACCATTACAAAAAACTACCTAATAAATATTCATAATGGCATTATTTCTTACATGAATATTCAGGGAGTAAAGGCTTAAAAGAGTCATATGCCTGCGTTCATGTAATTGACATCGAAGTACATAAAAATAATTATATGGGTACATTATATGCAATATTTTTATACCAAGCCTTGTTTATAAGTGTCTTGTATCTATTAATGTCATTTTTATGCCCAACCCCTTTAAGAATAAGTGGCATAAATTGTGTCCTTGACTGTTCTGTGTGTGACTGATGAAAAGTATGGAAGATAAGGCTACAAATTTATGCCAACATCAATTTTTCAATTTTGTTTATAACCCATTCCCTCATATTGACGACTCCATAAAAGTCACTTTGTGAAACCATTGTGATAAATAGAGCATTTGCTCCTATAGGAGCAAATTCTCTATTTATCACAATGGTTAAAATCTACAACATTCTAAAAACATTCCTATTCTTTAGTTAATGCTCCTTTTCTGTAGATTTATTCAAAGAGGTTGTATCTAAAAATAGCCTATGAGGTAATGGGTTAAAGGTTAATTCTATCTGATTGAAAATCTTTTTGACATGTTTGCAGACACAGTAGACACAGATCAGACAGTTATATTTTAGTCGTCTGATAAGGTCTGCCCTTTCCGTCATGACCAAAAACCCCTGTATTCATATACCTTTGTAAAGACTCTGCTGATAAATATTCATGATGTCATAATTTCTTACCTGAATATTCGTCAGGTCAAGGGTTAACCCATTCCCTCATATTGACTTCTTTTGACACCTTCTGTAAAAGTCACTTTTTGAAACTGTTGTGATAAATAGAGCATTTGCTCCATAGGAGCAAATGCTCTGTTTATCACAACAGTTTCAATATCACACAATTCTAAATTTTTCCTTTTCTCTAATAAATGCTCCTTTTCAATAGATTTATTCAAAAAATTTGGGTATAAAAATAGCCTATGGGGGAATGGATTAAAGAAAGATGTACAATAATTGTATGCTTAATTCCTTCCTTCATAAACATGTAAATGCCTTTTAATGCCTTTGCAAACAGAGTAGACCCAGATAAGACGGCTCCAATAGGAGCCGTCTGACCAGGGTCTGCACTGTTTGCCTGTGAAATTGTAATAGATCTAACTCTACATTTTCTACAACTACCATAGAATCCTGTGTACATACGCTATTATAACAATTCAGTTAGTGAATTCTCATGATGTCATTATTTCTTGCATGAATATACAACAGGGAACAGGGAAAGGGTTAACCCTTTACACTATAGAAAAACCTTTTCACACATAGTATACCCAGACAGCTTCTGTGGGTTGTATAATAATGGTATATTTAACCCTCAATGCACAGGGCCTCTCTGTGTCCTTTTGAAACTTTCTAGTCTTTTGTGAGTCTTGTAAAATTGTCAGAGGTGTATGCAGGTGAAAAAGAAAGACAGGTGTTAGTTTTGATTTGTTGTCATGATGTTTAAAAGTTCCAATGAACCTCATGTTAAAGGTCAGTTCCTTGTGATCAGAAGTGTTACCAACCGTACAAATGTGACTGTCAGTTACAATGGAGAAGATTTTGAATACTAGCGAGACAGAAATATGGCTTTTGTAAAGATTAGAAAACATTAATATGGGATGGCAAAACTGTTTCGGAATTATCTTTACAAATTTTCAAACCTTTATTCCATAAATACGCTTTCATATGCCTTTGCAAATAGAGTAGACCCAGATCAGACAGCTCCTGTAGGAGCTGTCTGATCAGGGTTTGCTCTGTTTGCTTATGATATGATATACATGTAGATATGATTCTATTGTTTCTGCCATGGCCAAAAATTCCTGTGTCCATGTAATATTATACCTTTACTCCATGACTATTCATGTAATAAATAATAATAGCATAGCTATTGATTAGATTATTTTTTACAATGGAACATGCATACAGGAAATGTTGGTCCTGGCAGAAAATGTAGAATCATATTATCTATATTACAGTAAAACCCTGCTAATGCGACCACCTAAAAAAGGTATAATTCTGGATGCTAGATGCAGGTACAGGCCTGGAAAATTTCACTCGTCTCGCCATGACGAGTAACTTTCTTGCAGGACGAGTAGAATTTCAGCAATTTTAGCAATGAATTTAAGTCAAATAAGACAAAAGCAGCAGACAGGAGGAGTAAAATTTTTAGGATTTTTCCAGCCCTGAGGTTGTAGCTTAATGCCAGACAAAAGTAATGCAGAAAGCTCCTAGAGGAGCTTTCTGCATTACTTTTGTCCTGCATTAAGCAACCACCTGCTTATAAAGACACCTATGTTTATTCATTAAATGGTCGCATTAGAGAGGTTCTACTGTATTTAATAAGCAAACAGAGCAGACCCTGATCAGACAGCTCTGATAGGACCCATGTGCTAAAATAGCAATTAACCTAATAAATATTCTTGATATCATTATTTCTTACATGAATATTCATGGAGTGAAGGATTAACTACCCTGTACTGGTAGTATTGTCAAATGTTTAGCTAGCCAAATTGACCTGTTAGGGCAGAACTTATAAGGAATTGTGGTAAGGTTTAGTTTTCTTTACTGTCCATGTACTTGTTTTACCGTCGTTGGTTTTTTATCACTTGAGCGGGAAGTGCTCAAGTTAGCTAGTTTGCTGTGTCCATCATCATCTGTCTTCCGTTTTGCATTTGTTGTCAACAATTTACAGAAAGTGAGGTAAGATCCTCATTCATAAAATGTAGAAATCTGATTGCCAAAGTAACCAAAGGGAACTTGACAAAACTTTTTGTTTTTGAAAAGGTTGGCCGGATATTAGTATAATTTGGCAGAAATGATCCTCAGGTGGCCCTCTACCAAAGGTGTTCAAACCATTGTGATTCGCTGAAAAATATATCCACTGGGGGTGGGGCAAATTATTACTACCTCATATCTATTTTAGATCCAACTTCTTCTAATAAATCTACCAAAAAGGGGCATTTACTAGAGAAAAGGAAACTTTTTAGAATTGTGTAGTTTTGAAACCATCATGATAAATAGAGCATTTGCTCCATAGGAGCAAATGCTCTATTTATCACAATGGTTTCACAAAGTTACTTTTACAGAGGCGTCAAAAGGCATCAGTATGAGGGATTGGGTAAATCTTTTCTGAAACCACTGGGCAGATGTCAATATAATTTTACTGTAATGTTCCTTAGGTGACCCTTTATCAAAACTGTGATTCATCTGAAAAAAAATCATGGCCACCAGTGGAGGGCTAATTGTCCTTATATGGCTATAGTGCAGATTTCAGAAATATTCTCTTATGAAACCAAAACACAGATTTTAGTATAGTATTGTAGGTAATTTGCTAAACGAAATTGTTCAAGCCAACAATATTTGTTAAAAAATAAATAAATAAACATGGCTACCATGAGTGGGGCTAATTTTCTTTATATATAAGCCTGTTCTGCAGAATTTCATCAATCTCCTGAAACCATTTAGCTGATTTTAACCATTTCCTCCATAGGCTATTTTAGACCCATCCTCTTTGAATGAATCTACCCAAAAGGAGCATTTACTAGAGAAAAGTAAAATGATAGAATTTTGTAGTTAGAAACCATTGTGATAAATAGAGCAGGAGCAAATGCTCTATTTATCACAATGGTTTCAAGAAGTGACTTTATTGAGGAAAGAGTTAATACATGTAGTTTTAGTTTTGCAGGAATGTTGATCAGGCGATCCATCACCAAATTTGTTCAAGTCTATATTAGTTTTGAAAACAAAACAACCCCCCCCCAAAAAAAAACCCCAAAACAACAACAACAAAAACCCAAAAAAAAACCAACAACAGAAAAACATGGTCTCCAGGGGTGAGACTTATTTTCCCAAATGGGTGTTTTGAATTTTTAAAAATCATTTCCTCTGAAACCTCTAACCGGATTTCATTAAAATCTGGCAGAAATGTTAAAACTATTCAGGTATACATATAGTTATTGGTCAAAAGAAGTATAAGCCATGGATGGAGCTAAATTTCCTTATATGGCCATAGGGACAATTAAATATCTTCTCTTAACCCATTACCTCATAGGCTATTTTTAGATCCAACCATTTTGAATAAATCCACCGAAAAGGAGCATTAACTAGAGAAAAGGAAACTTTTAGAATTTTGTAGTTTGAAACCATTGTGATAAATAGAGCATTTGCTCCTATAGGAGCAAATTCTCTATTTATCACAATGGTTTCACCAAGTGACTTTTACAGAGGCGTAGAAAGGCATATTTATGGAGGAAAGGGTTAAACCATTGACTAGAGTTTGGTTTTAACATCTAGGAATAATCCTTTTGCCAAAAGTGCTCAAATTATTATAATTTTTCAAAAACATCGTCACCAGTGGGTAAACATCTTGCTATATATGTATTTTTAAAAATCATTTGATCAATTTTAATATAACAAAATATATATCATGACCTATTTCACAGATGAGCCATAGAGGGCCATCATGGTCCTCTTGTTGTTTTCTTCAGCCCCCATTTCTAAAGGGGTGAATTCAAATTTACCCTTGTTTGTCAGCTATCTGCCATCCAGCCATCTGTCACTCTTTTTTCTGTCATGCGTAACTCTTTAAAAATGTTTGACCTAACTCTCTAAAAGTATTTGACCTAGAGTCATGAAAATAAATGATGGTTGATCATGTAAACATACACACCAGGGAACTGAGTATGATTCCCACATCACAAAGAGTAAAGCCCTTGCCATAGGCCACGCCTTAGTTACATAGTTATTCAGAAAAAGGAACATACTTTTCTAGTTCTGTGTATAATGATGATAACATGTTCTGATTTGATACGTTTTGTCCGTCCATTTGTGTTTGTTTTTAATCTGTGTATCAGACATTTATGTTTTAACTTTTGTTTCTTTAATACTGTTGAGTTTATTCCTTTACTCCATAAATACGCTTTTCTATGCCTTTGTAACAAAGTAGACCCAGATCAGACGTCTCCTGTAGGAGCTGTCTGATCAGGGTCTGCTCTGTTTGCTTATGACATAATATAGATATGATTCTACAGTTTCTGCCATGGCCAATCATTCCTGCATCAATTGCTATTACAAAAATTCAGCTAATTAATATTCATAATGTCATTATTTCTTACATGATTTTCATGGAGTAAAGGATTAAACCTCTGTTAAGGGATGGCATTTGTTTTGTTATTGTTGCATTATCTGAGAAAAAAATAAGATAGAATAAATGAAACAACTTATTTTGAGGAAACTTTGTTAGTTACATGTGTGTTGTTGTTTTTCAAAACTTGTCATTAACCCTTTCACCATAAATGCACCACGACAAATAGGGCAGTCCCAGATCAGACGCCACCTTTTCAAGGCGGCATCTGATCAGGGACTTCAGTTTTTGTCTATTTCTCTGTTTCTATATCTGCTATATTCCTTTGAAATTTGCATTTATATATCTAATTTCCTTACACCTTTCTATGCCTTTGCAAACAGAGTAGACCCAGATCAGATGGCTTCTATAGGGACAATCTGATCAGGGTCTGCTCTGTTTGCTTATGATATTATATTGATATGATTCTACAGTTTCTGCCAAGCCCAACAGTTTCCTTGTCCATCTGCTATTATAACAAATTAATCTAATTAATATTCATGACATTATTATTTATTACTTAAATATTCATGGGGGAAAGGGTTATTGTACCAAATGATTTAACAAAAATTAGATTGCAGACGACAATTAGAAATTTGGCGCCAAAAGTGTTAAACAGTTTAACCCTTGAACTCTTTCCTTGTTTTACATTGATGTAAAAAATAATAACAACATGAATATTGATTAGCTCAATGTATATAATACATGTATGAACTTTTCAAAAAACGTTTGCTTTGACAAAAACTGTAGAATCAGTTCTATATCATGTCAAAGGCAAACGGAGCAGACCCTGATCAGATGGCTCCTGTTGGAGCTGTTTGATCTGGGTTTACTCTGTTTGCAAATATGGGAGAAGGTGTTTATGAGGGAAAGGGTTAATCCTTACATAAACCTTTTTATACATTTGCAAATAGAGTAGACCCAGATCAGACAGCTACTGTAGGATCAGAGTCTGCCCTGTTTGCCTAAGTTCAGAAGTACTTTGGCCACATATTCTACCTGACTGGTTTTAGCCTAATGTTTTCCTGACATTGATTTAGCCAAGTTGTACCTAACAGTGGATTTACAGTTGAAGCTGTCTTAACCCTTTCCCTGTTCTATATTTATTCCAAATGTCCATATATACAGAATATTCATGGACAAAATACGAAGGAACGGGTTAAGCAGCTATCAAAAAGAGGTCTAATTATGGGTTTGTAAGGCAAGTAGTAGGTTAACGCAGGTCAAAAGTAATGCAGAAAGGAGCTTTCTGCAATATGTTTGCCCTGTTTTAAGCAACCACCTGCTCTTTAAGACTTTTATGTTCGATAAATGAATGTCCGCTTAGGACAGGTTATACTGTAACCACGTTTCATAGTACCTGACAGTGGTTCTAACCTTGACTTCCTTGACAACAGTTGTAGCCATGTGTTTTCCTGACATTGATGTTAACCACATGTCTAGCAACAAATCTTACCTGGCAGTGGTTTTAGTCACATGTCTTGTCTGACATTGGGTTTAGCAACATGTCTTACCTGGCAGTGGTTTTAGTCACATGTCTTGTCTGACATTGGGTTTAGCAACATGTCTTACCTGGCAGGGGTTTTAGTCACATGTCTTGTCTGACATTGGGTTTAGCAACATGTCTTACCTGGCAGCGGTTTTAGTCACATGTCTTGTCTGACATTGGGTTTAGCAACATGTCTTACCTGGCAGGGGTTTTAGTCATATGTCTTGTCTGACATTGGGTTTAGCAACATGTCTTACCTGGCAGGGGTTTTAGTCACATGTCCTGGCAGGGGTTTTAGTCATATGTCTTGTCTGACATTGGGTTTAGCAACATGTCTTACCTGGTAGGGGTTTTAGTCACAAGTCTTACCTGGCAGTGGTTTTAGTCACATGTCTTTTCTGACATTGGGTTTAGCAACATATGTTACCTGGCAGTGATTTTAGTCATATGTCTTACCTGACATTGGGTTTAGCAACACGTCTTACCTGGCAGTGGTTTACCGTAAGTCACATGTCTTACCTGGCAGTGGTTTTTATACGCCCACCTAATAAAGGTGGTCGTATATTGTCGTGGCCCTGTCCGTCCGTCCGTTCGTTCGTTCGTTCGTCCGTCCGTCCGTTCGTTCGTTCGTTCGTTCGTTCGTTCGTTCGTTCGTGCGTTCGTTCGTTCGTTCGTCCGTCAACATTTTGTTTGTCCGCTGTTTTCTGGTAAAACTATTTGACAGATATTATTGAAACTTCACACAAATGTTTAGTGCATCAAGATCTGAAGCTGAGTTGATTCTGAGGTTCATTTGATTTTTCATTTCAGAGTTATGGCCCTTGTCCTAAAAAATATGCAAAGAGTTTGTCCGCTGTTTTCTGGGAAAACTATTTGAGATATTAATGAAAATTTACACAAATGTTTAATGCATCAAGATTTGAAGCTGAGATGATTCTGAGGTTCATTTGATTTGTCGTTTCAGAGTTATGGCCCTTTTACTTAAAAAATAGTGCAAATACATACAAAAAGTTTGCCTGCTGTTTTCTGGGAAAACTATTTGACAGATATTATTGAAACTTCACACAAATGTATAATGCATCAAGATCTGAAGCGGACTTGATTCTGAGGTTCGTTTTATTTGTCGTTTCGGAGTGATGGCCCTTTTACTTAAAAAATAGTGCAAATACATGCAAAAAGTTTGTCCGCTGTTTTCTGGGAAAACTATTTGAGAGATATTAATGAAACTTCACACAAATGTTTAATGCATCAAGATCTGAAGCTGAGTTAATTCTAAGGTTCATTTGATTTGTCGTTTCGGAGTTATGGCCCCTGTATTTGAAAAAATAATGCAAATAGTTTGTCCGCTGTTTTCTGGGAAAACTATTTAAGAGATATTAATGAAACTTTACACAAATGTTTAATGCATCAAGATTTGAAGCTGAGATGATTCTGAGGTTCATTTGATTTGTCGTTTCAGAGTTATGGCCCTTTTACTTAAAAAATAGTGCAAATACATACAAAAAGTTTGCCTGCTGTTTTCTGGGAAAACTATTTGAGAGATATTATTGAACTTCACACAAATGTTTAATGCATCAAGATCTGAAGCGGACTTGATTCTGAGGTTCATTTTATTTGTCGTTTCGGAGTTATGGCCCTTTTACTTAAAAAATAGTGCAAATACATGCAAAAAGTTTGTCCGCTGTTTTCTGGGAAAACTATTTGAGAGATATTAATGAAACTTCACACAAATGTTTAATGCATCAAGATCTGAAGCTGAGTTAATTCTAAGGTTCATTTGATTTGTCGTTTCGGAGTTATGGCCCCTGTATTTGAAAAAATAATGCAAATACATGCAAATAGTTTGTCCGCCGTTTTCTGGGAAAACTATTTGAGAGATATTAATGAAACTTCACACAAATGTTTTATGCATCAAGATCTGAAGCTGAGTTAATTCTAAGGTTCATTTGATTTGTCGTTTCGGAGTTATGGCCCCTGTATTTGAAAAAATAATGCAAATACATGCAAATAGTTTGTCCGCCGTTTTCTGGGAAAACTATTTGAGAGATATTAATGAAACTTCACACAAATGTTTAATGCATCAAGATCTGAAACTGAATTGATTCTGAGGATCATTTGATTTTTGCTTTTCAGAGTTATGGTCCTTGTCCTTAAAAAATAATGCAAATACATGCAAATAGTTTGTCCGCTGTTTTCTTGGAAAACTATATGAGAGATATTAATGAAACTTCACAAAAATGTTTAACACGTAAAGATCTGATGCTGAGTCAATTTTGAGATTTATTTGATTTGTCGTTTCGGAGTTATGGCCCTTTTACTTAAAAAATAATGCAAAAATATATCCAATATAGTTTGTCCGCTGTTTTCTGGCAAAACCATTTGACAAATATTAATGAAACTTCATACACATGTTTAATGCATCAAGACCTGAAGCTAAGTCGATTCTGAGGATTTGATTTGTTGTTTCGGAGTTACGGCCCTTGCACTTAAAAAAATAATGCAAATATGTGGATGGCCATAACTTTTTCATTTGAAATGAGATTTACTTCAATTTTTTTTATATGGTTAAACCTTAATGTGAATTTTCACATATATTGCAGGGGTTTTGATATGTCATTTTATTCTAAAGTTATGGTCCTTGAACTTTGTGTGTTCGTTGCTTTGTTTGTCCGTCAACTTTTAGTTTGTCTGTTGTATATTGGGAAAACTATTAAAATAATATAAATGAAACGTAATACAAATGTTTTAAGCAACAAAATTAGAAACTGAGTTTATTTTGATGTTCATTCAGTTTTTCTTTACAGAGTTATAATAAGATATTCACTTCATTTTTTTTAAAAATAGTATCACCTTCATATGGAAATCAAGATCTGAAGCACAGATTAGAAAATGTCAACACTTAAATGGCATGTTGAATCAGAGAAAGTTTGCAAGTGGGCGTATTATGTACCGTATGCGGTACTCTTGTAGTCACATGTCTTACCTGGCAGTGGTTTTAGTCACATTTCTTACCTGGCAGTGGTTTTAGTCACATGTCTTACCTAGCAGTGGGTTTAGTCACATGTCTTACCTGGCTGTGGGTTTAGTCACATGTCTTACCTGGCTGTGGTTTTAGTCACATGTCTTACCTGGCAGTGGTTTTAGTCACATGTCTAATTACCTGGCTGTGGTTTTAGTCACATGTCTTACCTGGCAGTGGTTTTGGTCACATGCCTTACCTGGCAGTGGTTTTAGTCACATGTCTTACCTGGCAGTGGGTTTAGTCACATGTTTTGCCAGAAAGTACATTTGAATTCAGAATTCAGTACAAGTTAGAATCACAAAAAAATTATTTGCAGAATTTGCTCAATGGTTAAATGCAAATTGTCATGATCAATCAATTCCTGTATACGTGTATTTTATTTCTGTTAGACACCCTCTTAAAATGAAAAAAAACCCCACTAGTTTATATTGCAATGAAGTTTGTTCTGTTCATGTGTTACGTTTTGTTATTCCGCATGAAATAATGCTTTTATCCAAAATTGTCAGTATTTCTGTACATACTAATTGTCTAGTGTGAATGAAATGACAAAAGAAAGCATAACTGTGGGATCTTGGCTCTGTAAGTGATGTAGACTTAAGATCAACCCTGGTCAGACCAGGGTCAACAATGTTTGTCATGTTTAACCCTTTCCCTCATATAAGCGCCTTTTCATGCAATTGCAAACAGAGTAGACCCAGATCAGATGGCTCCTATAGGAGCCGTCTGATCAGAGTCTACTCTGTTTGCTCAAGGGATTTGATAGGTCTGTTTCTTTAGTTTCTGAAATGGCTACAATGTTACACCTTCCATATTTTGTTATAACTATATTGCCCATGGATATTCAGTAGGTATTGAAATTTTGAATAAACATAACATAGAACAGGGAAAGGGTTAATGAGAAAATATGTTTAACCCTTACCCTGTTTAATATTCATGTAAGAAAAAATGGCCACAGGAATATTTATTAGCTGAATTTTTATTATGGCATTTGTAGACAGGATTGGTTTGGTATTGATAGAAGTCTTGCCGATTATAATTTCATAACCAAACGGAGCAGACCCTAGCTGATCAGATGGCTCTTGTAGAAGCCGTATGATCTGGGTCTATATTCTGATTGCAAATGTGTGAAAACGCGTTTGTATGAGGGAAATATGCTTAACCCTTTACCTCATGTATATTCATGTTACTTTTGTCCTGCATTAAGTGGCCACCTGCTTTTTAAGACTCCTGTGTTCAATAACTGAATGTCCGCTTAGGAGAGGTTCTATTCTTTACTGTTTAAAAATGCAAGTGAACTCATTTCTTTCATTCGATATGTTGATAAAACAGATTTGCTGAATTTGCAGAATAGACTCTGCTGTTTTATGATTTTGCTAACAGTGTAGAACTAGATCAGCAACCTTATTTAACCCTTTACTTCATGAATACTTATGTAAAAAAAAATAATGACATCATGAATATTAATTATATTAATTGTTAAAATATCTCATGGACATAGGGAGTATTTGGTCATGGCAGAAACTGCAAAATCGTATCTACATGTATTTTGTATCAGAAGCAAACAGAGTAGACCTTGATCAGACGGCTCCTAATGGAGCCGTCTGATCTGGGTCTACTCTGTTTGCAAAGGCGTAGAAAGGTGTATTTATAGAGTAAAGAGTTAAAATAGAATTTGATCAAGTTCTGCTCCTTTTGCCACCTATCGGAGTCTGATCTATTATGCTTGCTTGTGTAACGATAAAGCTATATTTTGAAGTCACTCAGCCTATTCTTGCCAGATGTGACATTCTTACATTTGTATGTATTAAATGCTTGCTCATAAAGTAATCAGTTGAGAACAAAGGAACTGTTTGTAGTCTACATGCAATTTTTTTTAAGATGCCGAGTTATTCAATATCTCGTGTGTATCCAGCTGTTCACTGTATCCCAGGACAAGAAAGGCAAGCTTAACCCTTTACCAGTTCAATAAATAATAGTGTGAATATTTATTTGCTGAATTTTTATAATGTAAAATTTCAAGGGAATTGTTTGCTGTGACAAAAACTATAGAGTCAGGTCAGTGTCATGTCATAAGCAAATGAGCAGACCCAGATCAAACGACCCCTGTAGTGCCATCTGATCCAGGTCTACTCAGTTTGCAAATACATGTATGCTAAAAGGCATTTATACTAGGGAGAGGGTTAATACTTTACCTCATAGAGACATTTTGCTCCTGTAGGAGCCATCTGATCAGGGTCTGCTCTGTATGCTTATGGAATGATATAGATCTGGCGGCCGTTTCACTAATTCTTCATTATCTGCCATGATAACAAATTCATTTGTTCATTTGCCATAATTAAACTTTTTTAGTTAATGAAAATTTGTAAAGCCATGAATTCTTGCATTGATATTCATGAGGAAAAGGGTTCAGATCAGGAAGTTTAATGATGTCATGGATATTAATTAGATGAATTGCTGTAATAGCACATGGGACACTGGAATTTTTGGCCATGGAAGAAACTGTAGAATCATATCTATATCATAAGCAAACAGAGAAGACCCTGATCAGATGGCTCCTATATGTAAAGGTGTAGAAAGGTGTATTTATGGAAGAAAGGGTTAAACGCATTTATGAATTTAACCCTTTCCTCCATAGGCTATTTTTTAGATCCAATCTCTTTGAATTTTGTAGTTTGAAACCATTGTGATAAATAGAGCATTTGCTCTATTTATCACAATGGCTTCAACAGGTGACTTTTACAGAGGTGTAGAAAGGTGTAGAAAGGTGTATGCATGGAGGAAAGGGTCCTCAGTCAATATCATTTACAATGGCTTAGTGTATAGATAATAAGATGCTATTGTAGATAAAATTGACCATGCTATTTTCTTTTATTACGTGTAATGTGTGCGCCTTGCTTTGACGTTATGTACTTTTAGTCCAGTGTAATATATCCTCCGACAGCTGGTTTTCCTGCCGATAAGGTTATTCTCAGTCTGTCAGCTTGATCAATGTCACCCTTGCAAATTATGTTATTGCATAGTGATAACTTGAACTAGAAAGAAGGTTTCAAATCACTGATACAGATGATCTTTGGAATTAAATGAGATGCTGGTTGTCATGGTTTCTTGTCGAAATCAACCTTTTGCAAAGTTTTCATAAGAGTTTATAAATATTCACGTGGTAAAGGTTTAAGACTGCAGTTGCTTTCAAAGGTACATTTGTTGTACGTGGTCTCGAAATGAAAATACTGCTTCCATTTCCTTATACAGTAAATCTCTCTATATCAGTTACTCAAAAGTCTTGGTCTTACAGAGATGTGTTGTGTTGACATTCCCACTTATAGATGCCTTTGGACACCTTTGCAAACAGAGTACAGAGTCCATGCTTATAAAGCTTTCAGTTGAGCCTGAGATCGTTCTCAAGCTTTTGATTGGTCAGATTTGACCAATCAAAAGCTTGAGAACGAAACTCAGACTCAACTACAAGCTTTATAAGCATGGACCCAGAGGTCCAGATAAGATATGTGTAAATTAGAACATTTTCAAGAATAACTTCTTGAGAACCCTATGTTGTCACCACTCTTTAGAATCTTCATGAAGAGACAATTCTAAAGAAATGAAGATTATAGTATTTGAGTACACACCTTTATCTGTTACCCTGGAGTAGACCTAGAACAGACAGCTCCTATAGCTTTCTGATCAGGGTTTGTTCTGTTTGCTTGTGGTATTTGATTGAGATGTTTCAACAGCTTCTCCTTTGGCCAAACAAATCTCCTGTCATTATTTCATTATAATACTCTAGCAATGATTGTTCATAAGGTCATGAAATCTTGAATAATGTTCAAGTGGGAAATATGTGGGGAAATAAAGTTCCTGATGGTTCTACCTGGGTATTCTTCTGTGCATGCGCAGAAGAATCTCTGAGGTCTTCCTCCGCCTGTAATATGCTAGACATCGCGATATGACTGAAATACATGTAATGTTAAAGCCACGTAAAACCCCAATATAAACAAGCTGCCACAAGCTTAAATGGACACCAGTGTTTATTTATTAACCCTTTCTCTCATATAAATGCTCTTTCATGCATTTGCAAACAGAGTAGACCCAGATCAGATGACTGCTCTGTTTGCTTTTAACATTAAGTTTTTGCCCAAAGCAGAAACTGTATTATCAGATCTATGTTATTCAATAAGCAAATAGAGAGGACCCAGATCAGACAGATCCTAAAGGAATAATGAATAAACATGGGGATAAGAGCAGGTGTTTGCTTAACCCATTCCCTTATAATAAAACCATTGTGATAAATAGAGCATTTGCTCCTATAGGATCACAATGGTTTCAAACTACAAAATTCTAAACTTTTCCTTTTCTCTAGTAAGTGCTCCTTTTCGGTAGATTTATACAAAGAGTTTGGATCTAAAAATAGCCTATGAGGGAATTGGTTAATGCAGGGTTATAGCAATGCAGAAAACTCATATAGGAGCTTTCTGCGTCACATTCATCCTGTATTAGCTACTACCTGTTTAACCCTTTCACCGCCAATGTCGCATAAATGCACCACGACAAATAGTGCAGTCCCAGATCAGAGTCCGCCTTTTCAAGGCGGCGTCTGATCAGGGACTTCACTTTTTGTCTCAAGCTCTATTTCTATATCTGTGCTTTATTCCTTTGAAATTTGCATTTATTTATCGTATTTCCTTATCTTACCGAATGGTTTAACAAAATTTGTTTGCAGACGACAATTAGAAATTTGGCGCCAAAAGGGTTAAACCCTTTCCCCTTTTTCACACCTTTACAGAATAGCCATCTGATCAGGGTCTGCTTTGTTTGCTTATGAAAGTATAATTGATATGACTTTACAGATTCTACCAATGCCCCCTTGTGTTAAAAAGAATTATGTCATTATAAAAATTCAGCTTATTTTCATGATATCGTTATTTCTTACATGAATATTCATCTGGGAAAGGGTTAAAAATCCAGTTTTTCATGGTCGCTATGGACAGGTTTTACTGTACTTCGTATACTGTGTTCAATTTTAAATAATTTGTGATTTATGTTTCCTTGTGATAACCCTTATTACCTTATTACCCTTTTCTTCATCTGATCAGGGTCTGCTCTGTTTGCCTATGGTATAATATAGATATGATTCTACAGAATCTGTTTGAGTCAAAGTATCCTGTGTATAGAATATTTATGTCATCATAAAAAATCAGCTAATAAATATTCATGTTGTCATTATTTCTTACATGAATATTCAATAGGGAAAGGGCTAAGTAGTCAGACAGCGAAACAGACATAGGAAAAAAGTGCAGACCAAGATCCTGAATGAGCCATTTGACCAGGTCTATACTATTTTCTATTTTATGAGTCTGTGCCAAATTGACTAATCCCTTTACTTATCCCTTTATAGATACACCTTTTTAATGCCTTTGCAAACAGAGAAGACCAGATTAGACAGCTCCAATAGGAGCTATCTGATGAGGGTCTGTTCTAAGTTGCTAATAAAATCATGCTACAGTTTCTTTCAAGGCCAAAAATATTTTGTTAATAATTTATGCCATTATAAATATTCAGATAATTAATGTTCATGATGCCAGTATTTCGTACATAAATATTCATGGAGTAGATGTTTATTTAGCTTTACAAACCCATAGAGAGGAGAAATTTGGTATTCGAATTAGAGTTGTAGCAATATTTTACTGAATGATGTTATATATGATCTACACAAGTAGAACCTGTCTTAACCGGCCATTCATTTATTGAACATAGGAGTCTTAAACAGCAGACAGTAGCTTAATGCAGGGCAAAAGTAATACAGAAACCTCCTATAGGAGCTTTCTGCATTACATTTGACCTGCATTAAGCTACCATCTGCCTCACAGAACCCATAATTAGACGTCTTTTTGATGGCCACTTAACTCATTCCCTTATATTGACGCCTCTGTAAAAGTCACTTTGTGAAACCATTGTGATAAATAGAGCATTTGCTCCTATAGGAGCAAATGCTCTATTTATCACAATGGTTTCAAACTACAAAATTCTAAAATTTTCCTTTTCTGTATTTAATGATCCTTTTCGGTAGATTTATTCAAAGTGGTTGAATCTAAAAATAGCCTATGAGGTAATGGGTTAAGACAGTTTCTACTGTATGTTTGTACAGTTGTTGAAAAATATAAAAGCCAAAACTTGTTTGATAATCACAGTTTTTGTCTTTTACAATGTATCATCACCTAGTCAATGATAGACAAATGTTATGTAGGTATAATTGTTTTGTAAATAGGACATTTTGTTGAGTAGTTGGCTATATACAACTTGATTATGGAAAACTGAACGAATATTAATAAAGGATTTGGAATGCTCATGATCGTTGAGTATTTGTGCAATATTTCTGCAGTTATTGTTATTAGAAACAGACCTTAACCCATTCCCTCATAGGCTATTTTTAGATCCAACCTCTTCAAATAAATCTACCAAAAAGGAGCATTTACTAAAGAAAAGGAAAATGTTAGAACTGTGTAGTTTTGAAACCATTGTGATAAATAGCTCTATTTATCACAATGGTTTCAAGAAGTAACTTTTACAGAAGCGTAGAAAGGCGTATTTATGAGGAAAGGGTTAAAAGCCATGAGATGCAACAAAAAAGTCCATAACATCCTCAGGCTCACAAATTAACCTTCTACTACATGAATATCATGTACGAAACAATGAATACCTTGGTTAGGGGATGCCTCGAGCCTCCCACTTAACCCATCTTCACCCAATCAGAAGAGCAATATACCCAGGGGGGTTCAATAGAAACATATACAAATGTAGTGAAAACTTTGAAAATTTTCTCCTTTGAAACTGGAAGGTTATCAGCTTTCATATTTGGCACATATCATCATGTTCAGGTCTTCTATAAAAGTTATATAAATTATGCCCCTGTGGTCAAAATTAGCCCCACCCCGGGGTGGCCAGTTTTCAATAGAAACATATTGTGAAAACTATGAAAATCTTCTCCTCATAACTTGAAGGTACTCAGCTTTCATATATGGCACATAGCATCATGTTCAGGTCCCCTACAAAAGTTATACATGTACAAGAAAACCATTGATGCATACCATCAAAGGGCGCGAATAGAGTTTGATAACAGCAAAGGAGAAATAAAACATGGCATTTACAGTCTGTACTTACAAACCTATTAAAATGTGCCCAAAATCCAGATATAATGTGTTCATATATGGAAAAGCAGTATATGGAAAAACCATGGAAAAGACAAATATTTCATGTGTTTGATATTAAAAGCTTTGCCGATGTAATAGAGTTAATTCATGTGGGGGTTATAGTAACTGTTAAAAATTAAAGTATTGAAGAAAACTATATTTTGTATCACAAAGACAGTATTTGTTAGAAGTTTCATAAGAATGATTGCACTTAACAAATACTATTCTGTATGATGTTATATAAAATGTGCGTTTATTCTAGAGATTAGCACATTAAATGTGGAAAGTGAACTATGTGAAATAGGGCAATTCATAACGATAACACAAAAAATATATAACTTTAATTAACTTTATTAATACTGGACAAGTAACTTGACTAGCATAAATGGAACTAATAAAAAATAAACATTTGTAATATCATGGACAAGTTTATAAAATCTGAGCAACTTGAAATGCTTGTAAACAAACGCGATATGTGTCTAAATCGCATACATTCCCATTAGATATGCAACACAAGTAAAATGCTAGTTTTCGTCACTAAATCAATTGCTGTTAATTTGTCTATTTTGTTATACGTTAACCCTTTCCCTCGTATAAACCTGTTTTCACTCATTTGCAAACAGAGTAGACCCAGATCAGACGGCTCCTAGAGGAGCTCTCTGATCAGGGTCTGCTCTGTTTGCTAATAGAATTTGATAGATCTGTTTCTTTACTTTCTTAAATGGCTACAATATTCCAACTTGCATATTGCATTATAACTATTTTGGCCATGAATATTAAGTAGGTATTGAAAATTGGAATAAATATAGAACAGGGAAAGGGTTAAACATTATTTACTGGTGTACAAACATAGAGAATGACAGGAGTTGTTTTCTTTGAGCGTTCAAGGAATTAATAATCCTTTAATACAGGTTCTACTGTACATTGCAATTTTAATAGGGTGACGAATGTGATGATCAGTTCTGTGGCATGAGTAATCTTTAAGCTGCTAATCAAAATGACATCTGCTCCATAACTTGAATTCTATCGTATTAAAATATTGTATTTATTCTTAAAGCATATATGCAATGCAAGCATCGAACGGTTCAGATCCGGAGGAGACATTGAATAAACCGATGTGTCTTCAGGATCCATACCGTTTACTAAGTAGCCTGATCACACCAAATACGTAATAATAGTACAAAGTAAACTCGAGTTAAGAAAATACATGCAGTCTCTTTATACACCTGCAGTATTCTACAATTATTCCGCCACTAAATGGCTGTCAAACAATTCAGATCCAATACACAACGCAGTTTTGATCCTAATCAAAGCTCAGAAACTAATCTAGATCAAAACTGATTGCAAAAGTTTACCACGATTTAGAAAATAACGTCCACGAGATAAAATCATATGCTGCTACAATAGCACTTTTTCTATTCTAGATTAATAAAAAAAAACAATCGTCAAGGTTAATTTATTTTTCACGAGGATGACAAATGCCGACGGCGTCAACGATACAGGAGAAATAGCATATTACAGTACCTCAGCTTCTTTTTGAAAATGAACGATCCATTGTAGATAACTTTTACCGCCGTTACCCTACCTCTATTCTGTTCTGTTCTATTCTATTACCGGTGCAACCTTTTGATGTTGAAACTGGAAGACAGAAAATAACCTAAAAGAAGATAAATAAATAGTTATACCCCCACAAACAGAGTTTGAGTGGGGTATACTGGAATCAGCCTGTCGGTTGGTCGGTCGGTCGTCGGTCGGTCTGTCCGCAAAATCTTGTACTTTCAACTCCTCCTTCAGTTTCAACCTGATTCATTTGATACTTGGCATAAATGTTACTCAGGTGTAGTAGATGTGCAAGACACAAATTTCAGGTCTCTGTGACCTTGACCTTGACCTTTGGCCTTGAAATTGGCAGGCAAAATCTTGTACTTTGAACTCCTCCTTCACTTTCAACCTGATTCACTTGATACTTGGCATAAATGTTACTCAGGAGTAGTAGATGTGTAAGACACAAATTTCAGGTCTCTGTGACATTCACCTTGACCCTTGTCCTTGAAATTGGTCTTGAAATTGGCAGGCAAAATCTTGTACTTTGAACTCCTCCTTCACTTTCAACCTGATTCACTTGATACTTGGCGTAAATGTTACTCAGGAGTAGTATATGTGCAAGACACAAATTTCAGGTCTCTGTGACATTGACCTTGACCTTTCGTCTTGAAATGGGTCATGAAATTGGCAGGCAAAATCTTGTACTTTGAACTCCTCCTTCACTTTCAACCTGATTCACTTGATACTTGGCATAAATGTTACTCAGGAGTAGTATATGTGCAAAACACAAAGTTCAGGTCTCTGAGACATTGACCTTGACCTTTGGCCTTGAAATGGGTCTTGAAATTGGCAGGCAAAATATTGTACTTTGAACTCCTCCTTCACTTTCAACCTGATTCACTTGATACTTGGCATAAATGTTACTCAGGAGTAGTAGATGTGTAAGACACAAATTTCAGGTCTCTGTGACATTGACCTTGACCTTTGGCCTTGAAATGGGTCTTGAAATTGGCAGGCAAAATCTTGTACTTTGAACTCCTCCTTCAGTTTCAACCTGATTCACTTGATACCTGTCATAAATGTTACTCAGGAGTAGTAGATGTGCAAGACACACATTTCAAATCTGTGACCTTGACCTTTGGCCTTGAAATTGGTCTTAAAATTGGCAGGCAAAATCTTGTACGGCGAACTCCTCCTTCACTTTCAACCTGATTTACTTGATACTTGGCATAAATGTTACTCAGGAGTAGTAGATGTGCAAGACACAAATTTCAGGTCTTGTCCGGAGCATATATTCTATACTCTATTATCTAGCATTACCAAACCTGTTGTGTCAATACATATTGGGTAGTAGATGTTCAGGTCTCTGTGACCTTGAACTTAATACCTGGCCTTGAAATGGAAAAAGAACCAGTGTCATTCTGCAAAATCGGACCAGCGCGAACATTTTCATTTTGGCATGAAACATGGGATTTCGAATCCTCCTTCATTTTTAAAGTTTTCATATGTTTGTTGCAAGCATTACAGAATTATCTCTCCTTTAACTTTGAGTATTTATGTGTTTTAGTCCTGTTACATGGATAGCTGGTGTCACAAACTTGGATTCGCAATCAAAGCTGCCATGTGGGGATATTCATCACCTTTAGTGGTAGTTCTAGTTTCTCAAATAGCCGAGTGTCAAACAGCGTGAATACTGAAGAGCCGCTGATTTATTTAGCGTCTTATCTGAATCCAAACCATGTGCAAATGACAGAGCACGTTTAGCAGGCAATGGTTAATACAAATTGTTCTAGTATTGTGTTGCGTTAAATTAATGCAGAAATGTGTTAATAGATTTCATAAATGCGTAGTCGTTTTCTTCTTATATGTGTTTGATTCAACAATAGTTGCACTTTGACTGCGGAAAAATAGTTTTTAGCTAGTTGTTTATTTCCATACACTGACATTCAAATAGTGTCGGTCTCTTCTCAAGCACATTTCTGACCAGTGCCAATTAAAAACATATAAAAAGGCGATGGAATCACATTTAAATGCTTTAACTGTAATATAAATGTAAATATTTCTGGATTGAAAACTGATTTCGACAGATAATGGCGAATAATTCAGGAAATTATTATTTGCCGATATATTCTTTCACTATTCCAAGTAAATCCGCGTTAACAACGTTTATATCACGTTAACAGCGAGATTTCGGTTCTGCTAATCAAATAACGAGACTCTTGTCCTACAGCCAATCAAAACGCTCGTATTATGCAGTGTTCGTTCAACATTTTCAAGATGGCGTCTGTAACTGTACTGTCAATTAATCTGAATTAAGACAAAAATGAAAAGCATAGGCAGAGATTACAAAAACAGTGTGGAAAACAAGTTCTACCCAAGATGGAGAGAGAAAGAAATTACGTTGACATTTGGTAAAGAAACAAGAAAAGTGATAATTGGCGACAATTTCATGAAACTGAATGTAAACTTCGGACGAGGGAACCTTGTGTAAACCTTGTTCCAAACAAATGAATTACCGAAAACGCGACTGCATAGCATATAAGAACCTTCTGAAAAGCATTAAACATGTCCAGTTATTGAAACAGCGGATTTCCAGTCACAGGTAAAAACCTGTAATGTCAAGTATTTACCAGAACGTTGTCTGTCAATAGCTATTCATAGGTAATGTTAAAGGAACTTGTTAAGATGTATCGATTCAGAAAATTTATAATTTGTTTTTGATAAACCAGTTTAATGAATTAGAAGATGGTTTATTGACATAAACAAGAGGGCCATGATGGCCCTGATACCGCTCACCAGACAATCAGGAGAAGATTTTCAAAGTTTTCACTATGTTCTATAGAAAACTGGCCACCCCTGGGGTGGGGCTTTATTTCTTAGCATGTCTTGGACTAAAATTAGCACACAGTTTTGATTCTGATCTAATGCATACCTGTATGTAAGTTCATATGTGGTTTGTACATGAGTTAATTGTAAGATTGATATCGTCGACGTTCTTCTAAAATGTCGTATATCGATTATGGCGAGAAAACTTTTTTCGTTTCATCTGAAAGAGCGGGAAATTCTGCATCATCCAGTGAGTCTCAAGTTTTTGTAGCCAATCAGGCGGCAAAGTTATGTCACGTGACTTTATATCGTATAATTATTGGTTAATATTTTTGTTCTTCTAAAATGTGGTATGTAGAGGAGAGCTGCTGCGAATTCAGGTGGTGTTGTCATTCAGACTAATATTTTCCCAATTAAATGTAGGAATTGAAGGTACATATGCCTTCTGTGATAAAGCAGCGTAATTAATGTACGATAATCATGTTTTATCTTTAAGAATTCGAAAGAAACATTGACATTCCAAGCTGTCGTATAACAAAGTGCATGTCAGGTTTCAAATTTGTAAATGTTGTATCCGTCGTATAATACCTCTAAACAACAATATTCAAGTTCTTAAAGGTCGTATATTGCCGCATAAAAAATCTAAGGGCCACAGACACAGACACATAATGGCCACAGACACATAAGGGACACAGACACATAAGTGACGTGCATTAACAGGTGAAAATGTCTCCTTATGATGTGTGCCGATTTTGAGAACCGTAACTTAACAAACACAGAAATGAATATGTTTTTTCGTCTTTCTCAAAACAAGCAAAATTGACATACGACATTGTAGAAGAACGTCGACGATATGCATTAACCCTTTCCTCCATAAAAACGCCTTTCTACGCCTCTGTAATAGTCACTTTTTGAAACCATTTTGATAAATAGAGCATTTATATTTATCACAATGGTTTCAAATCTACACAATTCTGAAATTTTCCTTTTCTCTTTTCTCCTTATCAGTAGATTTATTCAAAGAGGTAGGATCTGAAAATAGCCTATGAGGGAATGGGTTAAAACAGTGTGAACAAACAGACACTAATTCTGAAGCAGACAACTTTAGAGAGTTTTGACCAGGAACTTGACCTTTGATTACGTAAGACAGACTGAGTATCTGGGTTCCTTCTAGCTCAGGGGAACCTTTATAGCGTCGGCCTGCGGTACGGAAGGTCGGGGGTTCGATCCCCGGCCGTGACAGACCAAAAGTCGTTAAAAGTTGGTACTAGTAGTTCCCTTGTCTACGCTCGACAATAAATGTGTAGTTCTAGGACTGGTCGGCCCGGTGTCAGGATAATGTGACTGGATGGGGTGCCCTTGCCATTTACCTGCGGCAGGATTCCAGTGAGGCAGAGCTATAACTTGTCTCATGCGGGTGCTGTGTGCAAATAACTGAAATAATGTTGGTCGGACGTAAAACCCAACTCACTCACTCACTTTATAGTGTAAACGTCTATTTTAAAGTATAACCAACAGGGCAAGGCCAATTTTAACCTCAGAACTATGATATTTACCAATTTCAACAAGGTATACTAAGTAAATCTATACACCAAATATCTAAGCTCTGTGACACGTAGTTTTTGACAAGAAGATTTTTAAAGTTTTCCCCATGCCTAACCTAAGTGAACCCAGCATTCTGCTACTTGTACAGAAAACAACAGTCAGCTAGAGAAAACTGGCCACCCCTGGGACCGTGGCAGGGCCAATTTTGGCTCCAGGGACATAATGTATATAACTTTTGTAGAGGACCTATAAGTGATGCTATGTGCCAAAGATGAAAGCTGAGAACCCTGTAGATTCAGAGGAGAAGACTTTTAAAGGTTCAAATTGTTAACGACGCACACCACACGACGCACAACAAACGCTGACAGACGACAGACATCAGGCGATCACAAAAGCTCACCCTGAGCACTTTGTGCTCTGGTGAGCTAAAAATCTTAACAGGTAAGTGCAATTTAATAGAAATAATCCCTTGTGACTTGTGAGAGCCTCCATATAGCAAGCTGTAAAACCTCTAAATAGCAAGCTGGAGAGCCTCCATGTAGCAACCGGTAGAACTTCTATATAGCAAGCTGTAGAACCCCTATATAGCAAGTTGTAGAGCAGCTATACAGCAAGCTGTGTTAACTTCTATATAGTAAGCTGTAGAACCATTATATAGCAAGCTGTAGAACATCTATAAAGCAGGCTATAGAGCCTCTATACAGCAAGCTGTAGAACCTCCATGTAACAAGATGTAACAAGTTGTCACCTTTCCTTCATATTTTTTGCTCATTTCAAAGGTACGTAACTCCCATAATACAAGCATGAACCCCGTTAAAGGGACACACCGGGAATTTTGTTCGTCCATCAATCATCAATAACATTTTTAACATCAGGCGATCACAAAAGCTCACCCTGAGCACTTGATGCTCTGGTGAGCTGAAAATCTTAACAGGTAAGTGCAATTTAATAGAAATTGTGACTTGTGAGAGCCTCCATATAGCAAGCTGTAAAACCTCTAAATAGCAAGCTGGAGAGCCTCCATGTAGCAACCGGTAGAACCTCTATATAGGAAGTTGTAGAGCAGCTATACAGCAAGCTGTGTTAACTTCTATATAGTAAGCTGTAGAACCATTATATAGCAAGCTGTAGAACATCTATAAAGCAGGCTATAGAGCCTCTATACAGCAAGCTGTAGAACCTCCATATAGCAAGATGTAACAAGTTGTCACCTTTCCTTCATATTTTTTGCTCATTTCAAAGGTACGTAACTCCCATAATACATGCATGAACCCCGTTAAAGGGACACACCGGGAATTTTGTTCGTCCATCAATCATCAATAACATTTTTATCTGGCTTGATAACTCAATTCTGACTTCAGATCTGTACTCAGCATGCCGAAATACATTAAATATGTGAATTTGAACAAAATCTGAGAAAATAAATTAAAAAACTTTTTTTTCGTCCATTAATCATCAATAACTTTTTTATCTGGTATGATAACTCAATTCTGACTTCAGGTCTGCACTCAGCATACCCAAATACATAACATATGCGAATTTGAACAAAATCGGAGACTAAAAATATTTTTTCGGAAAAAAAAGGTCGAACTAACCCCTTAGCGTTTTTTTTCGAAAAAACACTTTTTGTCTCCGATTTTGTTCAAATTCATATATGTTATGTATTTTGGTATGCTGAGTGCAGATCTGAAGTCAGAATTGAGTTATCACGCCGGATAAAAAAAGTTATTAATGGTTTTCTGGACGATTTTTAAAAAATAATAATTGTCTCCGGTTTTTGTTCAAATTCACATATAGTATGTATTTCGGTATGCTGAGTGCAGATCTGAAGTCAGAATTGGGTTATCACATCAGATAAAAAAGTTATTGATGATTAATGGACGAAAATATTTTCCACTGAAAAATATGTTTTTCGGTGTGTCCCTTTAACTGGACATCAGCATACAGAGTGATTGGGCAAAGAATGAACGAAAATGACAAGTTTTTATATAAAAAGAAGGTTTCTGAGCTCGTACGGACACACGAACACCGCAGAACCTTTGTGACACACATAATTAATGACGCAGGTAATTAATGAATACCATGCGTTTCTGATTTTTTATAAATTAAATATATACAGCCATATGCGCTAGTGAAAGACGACAGTACAAAGAATGTTTGAACACCCCTCATCATCCGGTACACATAGAAGGCTGAAAATTTGCACAAACCTAGCATTATTTCTTACAGGAATATTGGACAGTTAAAGGGTTTACTGAAACAATGGCATCGTAAATATTAGATTTATACAGGGATATTGGCCATGGCAGGAAATGTGGAAGCATATCTATACTATATCATAAGCAAACGGAGTAGACCCTGGTCATTTGGCTCCTACAGGATCTGCGTCTACTCTGTTTGCAAAGGCAGAGAAAGGCGTATTTATGAAGAGAAGAGTTAACCCATTCCCTCATATTGACACCTATGTAAAAGTCACTTTTTGAAACCATTTTTTATGAATATTTATCACAATTTATCACAATTGTATCAACACTACACAATGTTAAAATGTTCATTTTCTTTAGTAAATGCTCCTTTCCGGTAGATTTATTCAAAGAAAATCCTATGAGGTAATGGGATAATACTGAGTTGGCTGTTATTTGCAAACAGTGACGACCAGCTCACATGGTTCATAGAGGAGCACTCTGATCAGGATCTGTATTGTTTGTCATTCAAAACCCCTCTCCCAAAATAAACTTTCATCCTAAATAAACTTTACTTTTAAAAAAGATGGACTATCCGCTTCGAACATTCAGTAAGGAACGGGTTAAGCATGTGAATTCGCTGAATTGATATCCCCCGCCAAACTAGTGCTGGCCTCAGTATTGATATCCCCCGCCAAACTAGAGCTGGCCTCTGTATTGATATCCCCCGCCAAACTAGTGCTTGCCTCAGTAGTTAACTGTCTTATAGACCAGAGGGGCGAAAAAGTGTTGTTCTTCCACAAAAAACTCTGGTCTTCCAATACTCCAGATATAGTTTCCATACGTTTGGCTCCAAGAAGACAAAAATGTTATATTTTTCGCAAACAAAGAGCCATAATTCTGATGTTCCAGAGTCAATTTGAATAATGTTTTGCAGAGCCGCATGTCCTTATGCTACTTAACATTTGCACAGTTTGAAAGAAAAACTCCGTACAGTTTTTGAGAAATGTCTCCGGACACGCAAACACGTTACTTTTTGGCAACCAAAGGGCTATGAGTTTGGTGTTCCAATGTCAATGTGCAGGCGCATATTCTGTTATGGTACATGTACTTAACATTTAAACAACGTTTCTGATATATCATTCCGGGGTGAAAGGACGAACGGACGCATGGACGGTCGAAAACGCCAAAACTAAACATTGCTCAATGCAGAATGAAAGCAATGCACAATATGCTAAAAATCAACAAAACACAGTTTAGGTTTAAAATTTTATTTTTTCTCCAGACAATATCCTTCTCCCCTTTCAGTTTTACAACCATTATCCTGTAACAAACATGGGTCAAACATGAGGGAAAAATAGTGTTTTGATCCAATTTATTTACCATATACATGTATGTAACAGCTTATCCAGACCGACAAAGATGGTCAAACAGAGTAGACCCAGATCAAATAACTGCTGAAGGAGCAATTTGATATGGGTCTTCACTATTTGTATCCCTTTCCTTTAACAAATGCTTTTTCGTTCATTTCAAAACAGATCAGACCCAGATCAGATGGCTCCTGTAGGAGCCATCTGATCAAGGTCTACTCTGTTTGCTTAAGGAAGTATATAGATCTGATTTTACAGGTCCCACCTTAGTCACAAAACCTTTCCATTTTTCATTTTATTGATTTTGTGCAATAGTTTTAAATTTTCTTTTCATAAATAATTCAAGTGTCAAACAGTTTGGATCCAGGAATGGCACCAGGTTACTCGGCGTCTCACCTAGATCAAAACTCTTTGCATAAGTCATCACAGATTCATCTATGGCAGTGAAAGCTTCACAGAATAATGGTTCAATTGATTTAAATAAACGTGTATATACAGATTCAAACTAGAACACTGACCAGAAAGTCAGTAAGGTCCCCATATAATGCTTTCAGAGAGGCTAATGCGCCAGAGGGGAAACTGCATGGCAAATATTTATGTAGAATTTGTTATTAACGTTAGAAAATGCCCATAATTTGTAAATCTGGCACATTATTATGAACTCGCCATAGATCTTATGGTTAGTTTCCCCAAGAACAATCAAGATTGGTTCTGAAATGGTTAACCCATTAACTCATAGGCTATTTTTAGATACAACATCTTTGAATAAATCTACCGAAAAGGAACATTTACTAGAGAAAAGGATTTTTTTTAGAATTATGTAGTTTGAAACCATTGTGATAAATAGAGCATTTGCTCTTGAAGGAGCAAATGCTATATTTATCACAATAGTTTCACAAAGTGACTTTTACAGAGTCGTCAATATAAGGGAATGGGTTAAGTGAGAGAGCAGACATCGTTCCTGGATAACCATTTAAGTGCTAACAGCCTAATTCAGATACGTGCTCAGAACTTTTCACCCATTTCCTCAGAAGCTATTTTTAGAATCTACTTCTTCAAATAAATCTACCTAAAATGAGCATTTACTAGAGGAAAGGACATTTTAGAATTTTGTCGTTTTGGAACCATTGTGATAAATAGAGCATTTGCTCCTATGGAACAAATGCTCTATTTATCACAATGGTTTCAGAAAGTGACCTTTACAATGGCGTCAATACGAATAAATGTGTTAAATGAATGTTTCATTATCCAATTTGACTAATATTGCAGATATTATGTTTAACGTACAGCTTGTTGAAGATCAGATAACTTTTCGCATTAGAGAGTGGCTAAATTTGTCAATTTATGTTGTTAACGAGCCATACTCCAGAAGTGCCCAGGTCGATCTGGCAGATTATTGAGCTTGGCAGAGATATTATTACCACAAACAATTTCACCAATTTCAGAGAGAATGAGATAGAAACGGCCGAACATCGAGTGCAGACAAGGCTGCTTTGGCCAATTGTTTTATTAGTTTCAAGGGTCATAATCAAGAACTGCCCAGGTCAATCTGGCAGGTTATCGAACATGGCCGAGATATTATTACCACGAACATATTCAACAAGTTAGGTGACAATCAGATAGAGCAGACGTGGCTGATTTCGTTGATTTTGATGTTATTCAAGGGCAATAATCTTGAGATCTTGGGGCGCTTAGGCTGGTAAGTGAACTTTGTCCCGCATTTCAATCTCAGTGTTGTTATATTTTCTCGTACTTCAGTATCATCAGTTTCAGTTCTTTTAGTTATGAAAATTGAAAATCAATGAAGCTGGTGCTAGGGGAGGTGAGTAGTGTTTAATAACTGCTCATTAACAGCCATAATACCGAGTCTGCAATTTTCTTTTGTCGCATTGCTTATTTCGCTTTCTAAGGATCGCCTACTTTCAGGATCAATTGACTTAGATTTCATACCTACACATACTTTCAACAAACTTGGTGAAGATCTGATGAAAACAATTTGTGTTAGAGAGCGGACATAAAAATGAACACCGTAACGGATGGACGGACAGTGTGATTACTAAAGGGCACCAACATGCCCTAACAACAAGAAACAAAATATTAAAATTCAGCACTCATACATGTTTAAAACTTAACTACATAAATATTCATATAAAAATAATGAAGTCATGAATATCAATTACATTTAGATTAATTTTTTACAATGGCAAATTAATAGGGTGTTATTAAACCTTTCCGTGTTCTATGTTTATTCCAAATTTCAATTTCTACTGAATATTCATGGACAAAATAGTTATTTGCAAGGTCTAACAAATTCCATCAGCAAACAGAGCAGACCCTGATCAGACGGCTCCTATAGCAGCCGTCTGATCTGGGTCTATTCTGTTTGCAAAGGCATGAAATTCCATTTATATGAGGGAAAGGGTTAAGCCATTGTATAAATTGCAGTCTCATATTTATACCATTTCATAAGCAAACAGAGCAGATCTTTAGTTCCTGTAGGAGTAGTCAGATCTGGGTCTAACCTGTTTGCAAAGGAATTAAAAAAGTTATTTTTTAATGAAATCATGAATATGCATTAGCTGAAATGGACACAGGATGTTTCTGTATTGGTAGAAGCTGCAATGTCAGATCTATAATAGTTTCATAAGCAAACATGTAAGAGGGTCTTCTCTGTTTGCTTATGTTATAATAATATACATGTAGATATTGTTCTACAGTTTCTGCCATGGCCAAACGTTCTTGTATCCATGTGTAATCATGTAATTAATCTAATTAATATTCATGATTTCAATATTTCGTACATAACTGCCTAAATCCTTACAAGATGCCTTGTTACTCAGTATCTCATGTGGATACAAACTGTTTACAAAGTTCATCATAAATTTGCCCAAAAGAGGGAAGATATATCATTAACACAATACCCCCTAGTGACGCATTTTTGCGCCTCCATAAATTAAAATTGACATTTTGAAACCATTGTGATAAATAGAGCATTTGCTCCATAGGAGCAAATGCTCTATTAATCACAATGGTCTCAAGACTACACAATTCTAAAACTCTCCTTTTCTATAACTAGAACTGTAAGCCAATGGCTAACGAATACCCCCACCTGTCTGCTTGTCAGAACACCATCATCAATCTGAACATATGTACATAGAGAAACATGAAAAGATTGAAAAACAATACATGACCCAACCTAATTTATATAATAACAAGATGGCCCTTAATCGCTCACCTGATTACCATAGACTTAAGATTTTTGCTGGGTAGCCCATGGGTAGGGCCAATATTGACCTTAGGGACAATATTTGAACAATGTTGTTAGTGGATCATGAGCAGTAGTTCGGCAGATCAAGATTTTCAAAGATTTAGTATATTGATTTTATCAAGATTGGGCTAAAAATGTGCCCTCTAGAGTAATTTTTCTAAGATTTGACCTAGTGACCTACTTTTTTTCCCCACCCCACCCATGATCATACTCAACCTTGGTATCACCAAGACAAACACTCTGAGCAAGTTTGAGGAAGACTGGGCTAAAAATGTGGCCACTGGAGTGTAAATTTTTCTAAGATATGACCCAGTGACCTACTTTCTGACCTCACATAACCCACTTTCAAACTTGTCCAAGATTTTATTAGGACAACCATTCTGGCCAATTTTTATGAAGATTTGGCTATAAATGTGACCTCTTGAGTGTTCACAAGGTTTTCATATTATTTGACCTAGTGACCTAGTTTTTAATTCCACATAACCCACTTTCACGCTCGTTTGAGATTTTATCAAGGCAATCATTATGACCAAGTTTCATGAAGATTGGACAAAACATGTGACTGCTAGAGTGTTCACAAGGTTTTTCTACTGTTTGACCTAGTGACCTAGATTTTAACCCCACTTGACCCACATTCAAACTCGTCTGAGAATTTATCAAGACATTCATTCTGACCAAGTGTCATGAAGATTGGACTAAAATTGTGACCACTAGAGTGTTCACAATGTTTTTCTACTGTTTGACATAGTGACCTAGTTTTTTACCACACGTAACCCACTTTTCAAACTCCTCCTAGATTATATCAAGATAATCATTCTGACCAAGTTTCATGATATTGGGCTAAAATGTGACCTCTAGAGGGTTCACAAGGTTTTCCTACTATTTGAACTTGTGACCTAGTTATGTCTCCCCCCATATTTATATGGGGGAGACATATTGTTTTCCGTGAGAGTTGTCTGTCTGTCTGTCTGTCTGTCTGTCTGTCCGTCTGTCCGTCTGTCTGTCTGTCCGTCACACTTTTTGTCCGGACGATAACTTCAATATGCCTGATGCCAGTTGATTGAAACTTCATATATGGAAAGAGCATAATGAGAGGAAGTGTCATGCACAAGGTCCATAACTCTGGCTTCACTAATATTGGAGTTATTGCCCTTTGTAAAAAAATCACACTTTTTTGTCCGGACGATAACACCTATATGGCTCATGCCATTGGATTGAAACTTCATATATGGAAAGATCTTGACGAGAGGAAGTGTCATGTACAAGGTCCATAACTCTGGCTTCACTTATATTGGAGTTATTGCCCTTTGTAAAAAATATCATAATTTTTTGTCCGGACAATAACTTCAATATGCCTGATGCCAGTTGATTGAAACTTCATATATGGAAAGAGCAGAATGAGAGGGAGTGTCATGCAGAAGGTACATAACTCTGGCTTCACTAAAATAGGAGTTATTGCCCTTTGTAAAAAAAATCACACTTTTTTGTCCGGACAATAACTTCTATATGGCTCATGCCATTGGATTGAAACTTCATATATGGAAAGATCACAACGAGAGGAAGTGTCATGCACAAGGTCCATAACTATGGCTTCACTAATATTGGAGTTATTACCCTTTGTAAAAAAAATCACAATTTTTTGTCCGGATGATTACTCCTATGTGACACATGCCATTGGAGTGAACTTCATACATTGAACGATCATGATAAGAGAAAGTGTCATGCATAAGATCCTTAACTCGAGCTTCAATAAATTTAGAGTTATTGCCCCTTTACATTTGTTTAATTCTTTCTTGTCCGGACGATAACTCCTACATAGCTCTTGCCATAGTATTGAAACTTCATACATGGAAAGAGCATGATGAGAGAAAGTGTCATGAACAAGGGCCATAATTCTGGCTTCAATACTTTTGGAGTTATTGCCCTTTGTTACATTTTTTGGCCGATCAATAACTCCTGTTCGACTGATGCTATTGGAATGACATTTTATTTTTGGAAAGAGCATGATGAAAGTAAGTGTCATGCACAAGGGCCATAAATCTGGTATCAGTATTTTTGGAGTTATTAGCTGTTATCATTTTCTACTTGAAAAATGTAGTGTGGAAAACGCATAATGAGGGGAAGTATCATTCATCAAGACCAGAACATTTTTAGTGATTTCCCTTTACATATTGTTTTTATTAGAGGGGAGACATCCGTTTTTGTGACAAAAACCTCTAGTTTTTAACCCAAGTTAACTCGTCCGAGATTTTATCAAGACATTCATTCTGACCAAGTTTCGTGAAGATTGGACTACAATTGTGACCACTAGAGTGTTCACAAGCAAATTGTTGACGACGGACGACGGGCGCCGGACATTCAAGTCTCCCAAAAGCTCAGGTGAGCTAAAAATCAGAATTAGAGTTTGAATGTGACCTTTGACTAGACATTGTGACTGTAATGTGAACTTTGGTGAATTTTGTCTAGAAAGTTAACTGTTACAATACCATGCCAACTTTAAATCAAATTGTGTATCTTTATCTGTGATCACAGAGTTCCATTTGATTTCATTTTTAAAACGTGTGAGTTTTAATTGCTTATGTTTGACAAGAAATTAATCTGGCAATGTTGAATGAATCCAATAATAAACTGAATATAAATTGTATGGACATGTTCTACAACTGGTTTGTTTGAAACACAGCTCATTGTGTATGACATGCAACTCAAGTATAATTGTAAACAAGAGGACCAGAATGGCCCTGACACCGCTCACCAGACAATCAGAGGAGAAGATTTTCAAAGTTTTCACATATGTTTCTATTGAAAACTTAACACCCCAGGGGCGGTGCCAATTTTGACCCCAGGGACACAATTTATATAACCTTTGTAGAGGACCTGAACATGATGCTGAAAGAATGTAGTGAAAGAATGGATAGAGCATAGACCACTGGAACTTGTATTAATTCTTTGGATGCTAGAGGCGGATTCTCCCACCACTAATGACCTATGCAAACAGTTTGGATCCAGATCAGGGCCAACATAATGTGGGGCCTGATCTGATATCCAAATTGTTTGTAAATGAGACTGAACTTCTGAAAAACTTAGAAAGAAAGTGTGTAGTGGGATTCTCCCACCACTAATGACCTATGCAAACAGTTTGGATCCAGATCAGGGCCAATATAATATGGGGCCTGATCTGATATCCAAACTGTTTGTCAATGAGACTGAACTTCTGAAAAACTTAGAAGAAAGAAATTGTGTATTATGGATAACTTATGAATATGCTGCAGACAACCATTTAGCAGATGACAAAATTACCCAGCATGCAAAGAATTAAGCTGAAATTCACAGCAGATATGCTCTATATTGATATCTGGTAGCTTAATGCAGGAGTGTTCTGCATATTAAGAACTATCCACAGTTTTCTCAATCTTAAATGAGTGTGTGTTATTTGTCTAAACACAATTTCTACTCTACTGATCAGGCTAAGGGTGATTATATAAGAACTCAGACTGACTGGTCTCAGCTCTGCAGGCTGATATATTAAGGACAAACCTTTAGACTGTCGTTTATGTCTGTACACACAGGGCAGGGCCAATTTTAACCCAAGAACTATTATACTTATAAAACCCATTAAGTTATGCGAAGTAAATCTATACACCAAATATCTAAGCTCTGGGACATGTAGTTTCTGACAAGAATACTTTTAAAGTTTATCCTATGCATAAGTAGTGATCCTATGGGCTGTTTAAAATCCCTGGGGTGGGACCAATTTTTACCCTAGGGGCATAATTTATATAACTTTTGTAGAAGCCCTGACGTTGAAGCTATGTGCCAAATATGAAAGCTGAGGACCTTCTAGTTTTAGAGGAGATGATGTTGAACGTTTTCACTATACGTTTCTATTAAAAACTGGAAACCCCTGGGGTAGGGCCAATTTTGACCCCAGGGGTATAATTTATATAACTTTTGTAGAGGACCAACAGATGATGCTATGTGCCAAAGATGAAAGCTGAGAACCCTGTAGATTCAGAGGAGAAGATTTTTAAAGGTTCAAATTGTTGACGATTGACGACGCACACCGCACGACGGACGACGCACGCCAACGGACGACGGACATCAGGCAATTACAAAAGCTCACCCTGAGCTAAAAACACATGAATGACAGACCCAAGTGAAATGCAGGAGAAGGCTCCTGAAGTGCTCAGGAACGCTATATTTCATTTTGCTTCGGGGGGCTTTGCCCCCCTGAACCCCCCACATGGGCGCTGCCCATGTCCAGCAAGGGGCCGACCCCTGCTAATTTTCCTCTTTTTTCATCAACGGCCATTCTCACCCCTGTGTTACTGGTAGCTTGTTTCCTGAAAAACATTTAATTAACCTATATATGCTATAATGTAGAGCAATAAAGCTCCAATAAACCCATATGTTTGAATCATATACACTAAACATTATTGGAGAGCAACCTTGTGACTGGTAGCAGCTTGTTTCCTGAAATATATTAAATTAACCCGTGTACTATACTACACGCTTTTGCAAACAGAGTAGACCGAGATCAGACACATCTTGAAGGAGTCATCTGATCAGAGTTTGCTCTGTTTGTTTATGAAATAATAAGTGATCTGACCCTACAGTTTCTACAATACACATATGCCATTATACAAATTCAGGTAATAAATATTCATGGTGTCATTATATCATACATTGATGCTTTGCAGGGAAATGAAAAACTCTTTGGGTTCTCTCTGATTACCTGCAATGTGTTCATGCAGTTTGAATTCAGATCAAACGCCATAAATATTGGGTCTGATCCAAGGTCAATCAGACGTATTTTCCGTTGTTACAAAAACTATCAGAAAATATTTCCTACGTTTTTGTTAATCATTGTTCAAAGGCAGCCATTTGTGTTCCGCCATCTTACCATTATAACTATATATTTACAATACAGCTGTGCATGCAGCGAGCGTTTATACCCCATAATTATTTTCTAATACTTGAAATCAATCTTTAAACAATGCCGATTGTACTGCTATGTAGAACGTGTATAATTGTTTGGCTGCAAACTGTGTTTATTGACGGCCATTTTGTTTTAACATCATTTTGGATTAACCCTTGGGATATAATTTGGAATGCAATAAAAAGGAATTAAGCTTTTCAAAATTGTCTTCCATTCGTTTGTACAGAACATTTTAATATTACATCAAGATTTTCGATGTAGTGTATCCTTGTTTGCCTGGGAATAGTGCTCATTGGCAGCCATTTTGTTTTCCGCCATTTTGTATCTTAAATACGGAAGATACAGCTTGGCAAACGGCCTATTCGGATTCAGCACACCAAAATTATGTAAAAACAACTGTTTGCCAACTTTTATCACGAAATGCCTACTACTCCTTCATTTTTCACAATTTCTAGAAATGCGACTAGACTGATAAAGATTATTTAATGGGTGTCAGCATAAATTTGAATGCCTGACATAAATCATTAAATGATGTATATTTTGATACTACAGTGGAACCCTCTAATGCGACCACTTAATGAATAAACATGGCTGTCTTTATAAGCAGGTGGTTGCTTAATGCAGGACAAAAAGTAATGCGGAAAGCTCCACTAGGAGCTTTCTGCATTACTTTTGTCCTGCATTAAGCTACCACCTGCATCTAGCACCCAGAATCACACCTGTTTTAGGTGGTCGCATTAGCGGGGTTTTACGGTATTTCTGTAATATGTTTATGTTTGATGTGTTGTTGTCAGATTGCTGATAAAATGTAACAAATTAGTTTCAGATGAAGAAAAGGGGGATTTTGGTGTGCAGACCACCTGTAAAATAGTGTTCGAAAAAACACCATTAACATTTATTAGCTAAATTTTTATAATGTAAACTTTTCAAGGCAAATTTTTGCTTTGACAAAAACTGTAGAATCGGTCCTATAATCATGTCAAAAGCTTACAAAGCAAATCCTCTGATCAGACGGCTCCTGTAGGAGCCATCTGATCTGGGACTGCTCTGTTTGCAAATGCGTAAAAAGGTGTTCATATGCAGGAAAGGGTTAAATATTATGATACAAAAACTCTCCTCTCCACCAGAAAGTCAATTCAGCATCATTATAATTACATTAATCCTTAAACTCACGAATATGTAAGAAATAATGACACCATGAATATCTATTAGCTGATTTTTTTTATATGAAAACAGGATATTTTGGCAGTGATAAATCTATAAGCAATTTAGAGAGCAGACCCAGATCCTACAGGAGCCATCTGATCTTAGACTACTCTATTAGTGAAAATGCGTTTGTTTGAGGGAAAGGGTTAAAGTTTTGCTGTTAGTGTTTACATATAACCCTGTCCCTGTTGAATATTCATATAAGAAATAATGACATGGACATTTATAAGCTGAATTTTAATAATGGCATATGTACACAGGATTTTGTTTTTGGTATTGCTAAAAACTGTAAAATCAGATCCATATTACTCCATAAGCAAACATGGTAGACCCTGATCAGATGTCTCCTACAGGATCTGGATCTGCTCTTTTTGAAAAGGCATGAAGACGTGTTTGTATGAAGGAAAGGGTTAAACTTTTGCTGCTAGTGTGTACAGTTAATGAGGTGTGCATCAAATAACATTAACCCATTCCATCATAGGCTGTTTTTAGATCAAACCATTTTGAATAAATCTACCGAAAAGGAGCATTAACTAGAGAAAAGGAAAATATTAGAATTTTGTAATTTGAAACTATTGTGATAAATAGAACATTTGCTCTTATAGGAGCAAATGCTCTATTTATCACAATGGTTTCAACAGGTTATTTTTACAGAGGCGTAAAAAAGACGTATTTATGGAGGAAAGGGTTAAAAATGAGTGATCACTTTTCCTTCCCTTGATGCTTAGTGTAATGTGGATATCATTATACCCCTCCAAACTCGTTTTAGGAGGTACATGTATACTGGAATCACCCGGTCTGGCTGTTGGTCAGCCGGGCAGGCGGGCGGTCAGTTCGCATATGAACCTGGGTAGCTGGTGTCGCGAACTCCCCCTTCAGTTTTAAAGTTATTGAATTTATATTTGTTATACATAATAACTACCAATAATAGATGTGCAAGCTTAGACCTTTTACTACTGGGCATTGCAGACTTATCTCCCTCTGAACTTTTGAGTATTTTTGTCTTTTATTTGCATGAAAAGAGTTGATGTCGTGAACTCCTCTTTCAATTTGAAAGTTATTCAGTTTACATTTAGGATACATAATAACTAAGTAATAATAACCATGAATAGTACATGAGCAAGACACAATTTTCATGTCTTTAGTGCCGGACATTGCAGAATTATCGAACTTTGAGAATTTTTGTCATTTTGGCATGAAACATAGGGAGTTGGTGTCGCGAACTCCTCCTTCAATTTGAAAGTTATTGAATTGATACTTGCCATACATAACCACAAATAGCAGATGTGCAAGACGCACTTTTCATGTGGCAGGCATTACAGAATTATCTCCCCTTGAACTTTGAGTATTTTTGTCACTGGGTCCTGTTACATGGGTAGTTGGTGTCACAGACTTTGATTTGCAATCAACGCTGCCGTGCGGGGCGTATTCATCACCTTTAGTGATAGCTCTAGTTTCATTTGGTTAACCCATTCCCTGATATTGACGACTTTGTATGACTCTATAAAAGTCACTTTGTGAAACCATTGTGATAAATAAGAGCTTTTGCTCCTATAGGAGCAAATGCTCGATTTATCACAATGGTTTCAAACTACAAACTTCTAAAAATGTTCCTTTTCTCTAGTTAATGCTCCTTTTCAGTAGATTTAATCAAAGAGGTCATATCTAAAAAATAGTCTATGAGGTAATGGGTTAACCAGTATCTGATGAATAATCCTGTAAAAAGTAATAACATCATGAAGATTTATCTGAATTTTAATATGGCATATGAACACTAGATATTTTGGCAGAAACTGCAGTATAACGTAAACACAGTAGACCCTAATCAGACGTCTGTTATAGGAGCCATCTGATCAGGGTCTGTTCTGTATGCTTATGGAATAATTTTAAGATATAATTCTACACTTTCTGCCTTGGTAAAAAAATTCCTTTGTTCATAATGCCATTACAGGAGGGCCATGATGGCCCTGATATCGCTCACCAGACAAACAGTGGAGAAAATTTCAAAGTTTTCACTATGTTTCTAAAGAAAACTGGCCACCCTGGGGGCAGGGCTTCATTTGAACACAGGGGCATAATTCATATAATTTTTGTAGAGGACTTAAAGATGATGCTATGTGCCAAATATGAAAGCTAAGAAACTTCCAGTTTCAGTGGAAAAGATTTCTGAAGGTTTCACCATATGTTTCTATATAAAAGAAGAGGGCCATCGACAGTGTTAATTAATCAGCAGACAACATTTCTAACAGATGACAGAAACTCAGTGTTAACCCTATCATTGACTTGACTTGACTGAAATTAGCACACAGTTTGGAGTCTGATATGACGCATATGTAACTTCATATGTGGTTTGTACAAGAGAGTTAATTGTAAGATTGATATGTATTAAAAACAGTGTGAACAACCTTAAACAAGCAGGCAACAATTCTGAAGCAGACAACATGACAGTACTGAAAGAATGCTAGAGCATAGAACACTTGAACTTGTATTAAGCTGAACTTCACAACAGATACACTGATATGCTCTATACTGATATCTGGTGGCTTAATGCAGGGCATAGATATGCAAAAAGCTTTAATACCTTTCTGCATTTAGATAATTATCCATTTTGTTTTCTCAATGTAAAATGAGGGTGTTATTTATTTGGCTAAACACAATTTCTACTCTACTGATCAGACTAAGGGTGAACAAGTATAAAATGCGGAAACCGGATTTTTTGGTGTTGACCTTGACCCAATTTCATGTACCCTTGTATCAACTTAAAGGCCTTCACCCAAGCTATCTGTATACCAAATATAAATTGTCTAGCCCATGTAGTTCAGAAGTTATAACAACATTTTAATGATAGCCAATGTTTCAAAAAAGTGACCTTGACTTGATTTCAGGTATCTTTATGTCATCCGTAAGGTCCTTACCAAAGCTATCTGAATACCAAAGGTTAATTGCCTAGCACCTGTGGATCAGAAGTTATATCAAAATGTTAAAGTTTGTTAAAAACAGTCAAGTTTTCAAAATAGTGACCTTGACCCAATTTCATGTATCATTGTATCAATGAAATGCCTTCACAAAAGTTATCTCCATACATGAAGTGTCTAGCATATGAGATTCAGCAGTTAAGAAAAACTGTTGAAGTTTTTCAATGATGGCCAATTTGTCAAAATAATGACCTTGTCCTAATTTCAAATATATTTATATCAACTGAAAGGCCTTTACCAAAATCATTTGTATACCAAAGATGAATTGCCTAGCATTTGTAGTTCAGAAGTTATAGCAATGTTAAAGTTTGTTAAAAATGGCAAAGTTTTGGAAATAGTGACCTTGACCTTGACCTGATTTCATGTATCCTTGTATCAAGTGAAAGGCCTTCTCCAAAATATCTGCATACCAAATATGAATGGTCTAGCTTAAGTAATTCAGAAGTTATAAGCAATGTTAAAGTTTTGTTAACGACGGCAAAGTTTTGGAAATAGTGACCTTGATCTTATTTCATGTATCCTTGAATCAAGTGAAAGGCCTTCACCCAAGCTATCTGTATACCAATGATGAATTACCTAGCATTTGTAGTTCAGTAGTTATAGCAATGTTAAAGTTTGTTCAAAATTGCAAAGTTTTGGAAATAGTGACCTTGACCTGATTTCATGTATCCTTATATCAAGTGAAAGGCCTTCACCCAAGATATCTGCATACCAAATATGAATGGTCTAGCTTAAGTAATTCAGAAGTTATAAGCAATGTTAAAGTTTTGTTAACCACAGCAAAGTTTTTGGAACAGTGACCTTGACCTTGTCCTGATTTCATATATCCTTGTATCAAGTGAAAGGCCTTCACCAAAGCTATCTGTATACCAAAGATGAATTGCCTAGCATTTGTAGTTCAGAAGTTAAAGCAATGTAAAAGTTTGTTAAAAACGGCAAAGTTTACGAAATAGTGAACCTTACCTTGACCTGATTTCATGCATGTATCCTTATATCAAGTGAAAGGGCCCTTCACCCAAGCTATCTGCATACCAAGTATGAATGGTCTAGCTTAAGTAATTCAGAAGTTATAAGCAATGTTAAAGTTTTGTTAAAAACGGCACTTAATCCTTTACTCCATAAATGTTCATGTAAGAAGTAATGATATCATGAATACTAATTAGATTGTTATAATAGCACATGGATTGAGGAAGTTTGGTTATGGCAAAATCTGTAGAATCAAAATTATACCGTATCATAAGCAAACAAAACAGACTTTTGATCAGACAGCTCCTATAGCAGACATCCATTCTGGGTCTATCCTGTTTGCCAAAGGCATAGAAAGGTGTATTTATAGAGTGAATGGTTAAGATTTTCCCTGTAGAATATTTGTGTAAGAGATAATGACATCATGAATATTTACATGTATTAGCTGAATTCTTACATTAACACCCCACCCCAAGTGGTGCATTTTGGAGCCTCTATAAAAGTCACATTTTGAAACCATTGTGATAAATAGAGCATTTGCTCCTATGGAGCAAATGCTCTATTTATCACAATTGTCTAAAAACTACATAATTCTAAAATTCTCCTTTCCGATGGTTAATGCTCCTTTTTGGTAGATTAATTCAAAGAGGTTGTGTCTAAAAATAGTCTAGGAGGGAATGAGTTAACAGGACAGTTATGTACTAGTAGACTCTGCATGTAGATCGAGTCAAATCTATTATAATTCCATAAGCAAACAGAGCAGATCCTGATCAGACGGCTTCAACTGGAGTCGTCTGAACTGGGTCTATTCTGTTTGCAAAGGCATGAAAAAGTGTTTACATAAAGGCAAGGATTAATGGCTTTATAAAACATGACAAAGTCAGTTTTATGCATATTTCTTTTTTCAGAAGTTGATAACAAGATCAAATCTTGTAACTAAACACAATGTGCACAGCTAAGATATATAAACCAGCTTGTCGCTAAAAGGCAAAACACTCACTAAATAAAAATAGAAAGCAATACAGTGAATATTCACTGTGGAGAATTTAACAGTTAAAAATCTTTGATCTATATGGCTAAGGATTTCTACATTTAACTCATTCTCTCCTACTGACAACTTATTGCGCCTATGTAAAATTCACTTCTTGAAACCATTGCAATAAATAGAGCATTTGCTCCATAGGAGCAAATGCTCTATTCATCACAATGGTTTCAATACTACACAATTCTAAAATTTTCCTTTTCTCTAGTAAATGCTCCTTTTCGGTAGATTTATTCAAAGATGCTGGGTCTTAAAATAGCCTAGGGCAGAATGAGTTAACCCATTCCCACTTAGGCTATTTTTAGACCTAACCTCTTTGATAAAATCTACCAAAAAGGACCATTAACTAGAGAAAAGGAAGTTTTCAGAATTGTGTAGTTTTGAAACCATTATGATAAATAGAGCATTTGCTCCATAGGAGCATGCTCTATTTATCACAATGGTTTCACAAAGTGACTTTTACAGAAGCGTCAAAAGGCGTCAATATGCGGGAATGGGTTAACAACAACATCGCAAGCAGATGCCTACACTCATCTGTTGCTGTGAAAATTCAAATGGACAAGACTCTTCAAATATACAGGATAGAGAAATGGGGCCTTACCTGAGTGTAGCCACTGTGAGGGTGATTAACTCTTTACTCCATAAATATGCCTTTCTAAACTTTTGCAAACAGAGTAGACCCAGATCAGACAGCTCCTATAGGAGCTGTCTGATCTGGGTCTACTGTTTGCTTATGATATAATATTGATATGATTCTACAGTTTCTGCAATGGCCAAAACTTCCTGTTTCCATGGGCTACTTAGAACAATTCTTCTAATCAATATTCATGATGTCATGATTTCTTACATTAATATTCATGCAGTAAAGGGTTGAAGTTAGATAGGGATAGCTGAATTGTTGAAGTTGTGATAAAATGTCAAAATATTTGCACAAATATGTTGCCAATGGTGACCACATTAACCATTTCACTGCCAACTTTTGTCATCTGAATTATTTTTTTTGGCCAATACATTTTTCTTTATTTTTGGTTTAACCCATTCCCTCATGGGCTATTTTTAGACCCAACCTCTTTGAATAAATCTTAGTACCGTAAAGGAGCATTCACTAGAGAAAAGGAAAATTTGAGAAGTTTGTAGTTTGAAACCATTGTGATAAATAGAGCATTAATGCTCCCATTGTGATAAATACAGCATTTGATCCTATAGGAGCAAATGCTCTAATTATCACAATGGTTTCAAGACGTGACTTTTAGTAGTTTGAAACCATTGTGATAAATAGAGCATTTGCTCCCATTGTGATAAATAGAGCATTTGCTCCCATTGTGATAAATAGAGCATTTGCTCCTATAGGAGCAAATGCTCTAATTATCACAATGGTTTCAAGAAGTGACTTTTATAGAGTCGAGAAAGGCGTATTTATGGAGGAAAGGGTTAAAAAAAACAGCCACAGTAACATACAGTCTGGATCCTTATTACGTGCCGAGTTACTCTACATTTTATCTGGATCCAAGTTATATGTACACAGGTAATAACAGATGCGATATTGGCAGCAAATGTCAAAACCTGAACTTATTTTCTTGAAAGAAACCCAGACAAAGCTAACAAAAAAACCCCAAAACAACAGTAAATGTGTCGAAATACACAACCTGAACAACTATATATCATAATATCACAGACCAAAACTATTGCATTTGTGAGAGTATTATTTAACCCTTCACTCCATAAATAATCATACAAGAAATATATGACATCATCAATATCAATTGGATATATTTTTATTATAGAATTATATATACAGTAATGTTTGGCCATGTAGAAAAACTAAATCTGTATCCTTTCATAAGCAAACAGATCAGAACCTGATCAGAGAGAGGGATCCTATAGGAGTCATCTGATCTGGGTCTTCTCTGTTTGCAAAGGCTTTAAAAGGTGTACATGTATCTGGAGAATAGGTTGCAAGAGATTTCAAGTAAGAAAACATAAAGGGTTAAGCAGATCAGTTTGTGACCCAAGGGTGGTGCAAACAGCAGTATATTATAGACCCTTTCAACATGGGACACACATGTACTGTCATTAGCAAACAGTGTAGATCCAGATCATAGGGCTCCTGATCAGGGTCTCTACCGTTTGTCATTCAGAATCCTCTAGCAAGTTTAAGCCTTTCATACTGAATGGACTCTATAGTTAAACACTGATGGGCTATTCCACTCTGATAATTCAGGGGTGAAAGGGCTTACATGTGCTATATCTAGATACAGTAGAAACTGTCTTAAGCAACCATTAAAAAGGGGTCTAATTAAGGGTCTGTAAGCCAGGTGGTAGCTTAATGTATGTCAAAAGTAATGCAGAAAGCTCCTAAATCTGCATTACTTTTGCTCTGCATTAAGCAACCACCTGCTTTTTAGAATTCTTTAGTCCAATCAATATAGGGTCACCTAGCTCTTTCCTCCATAAATACGCCGTTCTACGCCTCTGTAAGAGTCACTTCTTGAAACCATTGTGATAAATAGAGTATTTGCTCCTAAGAAGCAAATGCTCTATTTATCACAATAGCTTCTATACTACACAATTCTAACATTTTCCTTATCTCTAGTAAATGCTCCTTTTCGGTAGATTCATTCAAGGGGTTGGGTCTAAAAATAGCCTATAGAGGAAAGGGTTAAGACAGATTCTACTGTATCAGTATGCTTACACGTTTAACTCTTAGCATCAACTTGAAGTCCTCTACAAAAGTTATATGAATTATGTCCCTGGGTTAAAATGAGGCGCCCCGCTCCAGGGGTGGCCAGTTTTCTATAGAAACATAGTGAAAACTTTGAAAATCTTCTCCTCTGATTGTCTGGTGAGTGATATCATGGCCCTCTTGTTTTAAAAAAGACAATAATGTCAGATGAACCCTAACTCGAAAACATTGTCTGATATTACTCGTTGTTACCACCTGATACAAAACCCATCTGTCCGATTCACCGTTTTCACCTACTGCTTGTGAAATGACTTTTGTGAAATGACTTTTTCTCCGATATCATCAGAATTACTCCGGATATGATAACCAAAGACAGCACCTTAAACCCGTACACATAGGATGGAAACTGCCTATCAATGTCTCTTACGATAATAAAGAATGGCAAGAGCACTGGCAAGCGGGTGCGAAAGCTCGTCTGTTATCATTTTGGTATGTGAGGATAGGCCTTGTCAAGATGAACATGCATACCAAAAATGAAGGTTGTAAATGAAAAATTGAAGAAGTTATGGTCAATGTTAAGATTTCGGACGACGACACAACGACAACGACGCGGATGCCGGAGTAACGACAATAGCTCATGATTTCTTCGAAACAGATGAGCTAAAAATGAAGTCATGTCCAAAAATGTCCAATAATAGCAGAATTTACCCTAGGTCTTATTCTACAGTTTCTGCTTTGGTCAAAAATTCCCTTGTTCATATTCCACTGTGACAGATCATCTAATAAATATTCATTAACACTTTACTCCAATAGTATTCATGAAAGTACTGATGACATCATGCATATTAATAAGTACTGATGACATCATGAATATTAATCAGATAATTAATTTTTACAATGGAATATTGACTCAAGATTTTTTTCTAAAGCAGAAACTAGAGAATCAGATATACAGTAAAACCTCTCTTTAACGGCCACTAAATTACATCAAGTATTTTGTGTTAAAGGCAGGTGGCTGCTTAAAGCAAGGTGAAAGTAAAACAACGCTCCTATAGGAGCGTTCTGTTTTACTTTCACCTTGCTTTAAGCAGCCACCTGTCCTAAATACCAACTAATTAACACAATTCAGTTGCCATTATAGAGAGGTTTTACTGTATTTCATTATATAAGCAAACAGAACAGACCCTGATCAGACAGCTCGTACAGGAGCCATCTGATCTGGATTTACTCTGTTTGCCAAGGCATAGAAAGGTGTATATATGAAGTTAAGAGTTAAGTAATTCCTTTCCCTGTTATGATTATTCCAAATATTCATGAACAACACAAATATAATGAAATATGAAAGCTGAAACATTGTAGCCATTTCAATATTTGCAGACATTAATTGCTCAGAGTGCAGAAGGTATTTGGAGTGCATTATGCTGGACAGCAAATGACCTTCATAATGTTAACAACACATCAAACATCAGAGTTCTTGGGCATTAGTGAGGCCAAGTGAATACAGTGAAAATATTGCAGCTGCAGTTTTCTGGAGTGTAAATCTGAAGTGTAGACTGGCAGTAAATCATGGTCATTTTGAATTTCCATCAAAGATTTGGCTGCAAAAGCAGCCAAACAAGGCAAAAACTCAAAAACCTACTACATCTTGGCTAACTGAGTCCCAATGAGCAATATGACACACTCCAGCAATACATGTATGCTAACAAGAGCACCGCAAGCGGGTGCCAACGTTCGTCTGTCGTCATTGTCAAGATGAACATGCATACCAAAAATGAAGGTTGTAAATGAAAAATTGAAGAAGTTATAATGGTCAATGTTAAGATTTCGAACGCCAACGACGACGACAACGCAGATGCCGGAGTTACGACAATAACTTGTGATTTCTTCGAAACAGACAAGCTAAAAATAGCCATTGGTCAAGCAACCAAACCGATTTGACTAGACCACTATACTCCATCAAAAACCAATACATGTCATTGTCACTGACCAGCAAAGGATAATATACAAAGCTGATTGAAACAGCAAGCTGCTATAGAAAACTGGCCACCCCTGGGGCGGGGCCAATTTTGACCCCAGAGGCATAATTTATTTTTATAACTTTTGTAGAGGACCTGAACATGATGCTATGTGCCAAATATTAAAGCTGAGAACCTTCCAGTTTCAGAGGAGAAAATTTTCAAAGTTTTCACTATATGTTTCTATAGAAAACTGGCCATCTCTATGGCGGGCCAATTTTGACCCCAGGGACATAATTTATATAAATTTCGTAGAGGACCTACATATGATGCTATGTGCCAAAGATCTGCTCTGTTTGCTTATGATATAATATAGATATGATTCTACAGTCTCTGCCATAGCCGAAAATTCCTATGTCAGTGTGCTGTTATAACAAATTAATCTCATTTATATTCATTACGCCATTATTTCCTCTTTGTCAGAAATGTAGCATCTGATCTTGCTATACACAGAAGTCCAGATAAGGTGCGTAAATTTAAACACTTTCAAGAATAAATTGCAATTTTAATATTTGGGTCGGCGCCTTTATCTGTAGGTCTGTATACATAATACCAGCATGAAAAATGCAGATGATTTTATGTATGTCATACAGTGTAGATCCTGATCAGATGCCATATCTGATGCACAGTTAGTTGTCTAAATGCTCCTAATTTACAAAACCCAAATTTGTTCATGGTACAGTAGAACACAATTTATTCCAAAAAGCGTGGATTGCACTTTCTGTACATATTTAAACACTTTTAACTTGACAAGGCCTAGTGAACATAACCCTTCAGTTGCCTAACTAGTATACAGACACACGCTACATAACCTGTTACCTCATACATTACAGATGCCTTTTTACCCTTTCCTTCTCAGGCATTTGCAAACAAAGTAAACCCAGATAAGACAGCTCCTATAGAAGTCATTTGATCAGGGTCTGCACTGTTTGCTAGTGGAATTTGAAAAATCTTTCTCTTTACTTTCTAAAAAGGTTACAATGTTCCACCTTTCATTATAATTATTTTGTCCATGAATATATTCAGTAGGTATTGAAATCTGAAATAAACATAGAACAGGGAAAGGCTTAATACATGTGCAAATAGCAGTTTGCTTAACCCTTACAACGCTGAATTTTCAAATGGACTATTCCAAAATTCATACAGGTCAAACTTATGGTTAATATTAAGGGATTTTTCTAAAGAAAAGTGTAACATGACAAACAGTTCAGACCCTGATGAGAGGGCTCCTCTAGGAGCCCTCTCATCTGGGTCTACACTGTTTGCAAAGGACACTAGTGACTCGTGCCCCTTATTGTAAGGGTTAACCTTTCCTTGTTCTATGTTTATTCTAAATTTCAGTACCTACTGAATATTCATGGACAAAATAGTTATAATGAAATATGGAAGAATTTGAACATTGTAGCCATTTTAGAAAGTAGAGAAGCAGATCTATCAAATTCCATAACAAACAGCATACCCTAATCAGATGGCTCCTATAGGAGCTGTCTGATCGGGATCTACTCTGCAAATGTGTGAAAAGGCGTTTATATGAGGGAAAGGGTTAACATTTTTAACACTGAATTCCCGGAGTGGAATTAGTTCATCAATGTTTAAATATAGAGTCTACTATGTATGAAAGGCATGAAATGACAAACAGTGCATCCTCTAGGAGCCCTCAGATCTGGCTCTACACTCATTTCAAATGCCAGTGCATAAGTATGCCACATTCAAAAGGTTAACAATTACTATGTCACCACCAGGGACATCTCCATGGCAACCCCCTTTCTTCATAAACCATGCTAAAAGTTTGTTATTTAGACATCAACCCTTATTCTATTGAGTATGACCTAACCATCATTTGCAAACAACTTTGATCCAGATAAGACGTGAAGTAATTTGGCATCTCATCAGGAGTCAAGCTGTTTGACACTAGGTTAGTAGTTTCTCAAAAGCTTGAATAAATTGCAAATAAGTAAAACTTGCTTCAAATCAGAATTTTGGCAGTCATTATTATTTTGGTCAAATAAAAGTTAATTTCCTTCAAAGTTAAAGCTAGCATCAGAACATAGGAACAAAATTTTTAATGCTCTATTTATCACAATGGTTTCAAATTACAAAATTCTAAAAATTTCATTTTCTCTAGTTAATGCTCCTTTTCGGTAGATTTATTCAAAGAGGTTGGATCTAAATATAGCCTATGAGGGAAAGGGTGAAGTCTTTCATACTATTGAAAAATGCATGATAATTAAGCTTGAAAAGGCATTTATATGAGGGAAAGGGTTGAATGAAAATAGGCTAAATGGTACTGAATAGACTTATTCAGCTTTACAAACCAGTGGAGGGGGAGACTGAGTGTCACAATATATAGTTTAAAAGCAGAAATCCTGTGTGGAAAGAGCGCTATACAAATGTAGTATAATAATAATAAATAATAAATAACATGATCATTACATAACAATGCGCATTGAGACATGCCAGTAGTAGTAAATTTAGCCTTCAAAGATTTACTGATATACCGAAATAGATGTACATGAAAAAAGGTCATTTATCGAACAAATGCATACTACCTTAGATCAGGAAATTTCAGTGGGTAGACAAAATTTTGCAGGTAACATCGGACCGCAAAATTTTAACCCTTGGAACGTGGGAAATTATTGTACTTTAATTTGCAAGCAGTGTATACCCAGATCAAATGGCTGCATTGAGACTTAAGGGCCCATGCTTATAAAGCTTTTAGTCGAGTCTGAGTTTCGTTCTCAAGCTTTTGATTGGTCAGATTTAAGTTCTCAAGCTTTTGATTGGTCAGATTTGAGCCAAAGGCTCAAATCTGACCAATCAAAAACTTGAGAACGAACTCAGACTCAACTAAACGTTTTATAAGCATGGACCCTGATTAGCATTTACACTGTTCGTCATTCAAAATCCTCTTACAAATGTTACCTTTTCATACTGTATAGACTCTACTAATAAACTTTGAAAGGCTATTCCATTCTGAAAATTCAGCATTGAAAGGGCGGAGTTTCATCTAATCCTTTCCTCCATAAATACGCCTTTCCAAACAGAGTAGACCTAGATCAGACGGCTCCTATAGGAGCTGTCTGATCAGGGTCTGCTCTGTTTGCTAAATATGATATAATATAGATATGATTATACAGCTTAAGCTTCTGTCATTGCCAAAAATGCATGTGTTCATGCGCTTTTATAACAGATTAATCTAATATTCTTTATTCTGATATTGATGCCTTTTAATGTCTATGTAAACAGAGTAGACCTGATCAGACGGCTCTTATAGGAGCCATCCAATATGTATGCTTATGAAACAACATCTTGATTCTACAGTTTCTGTCATATACAGTAAAACCCCTCTAATGAGACCACCAAAAAGGGGCATAATTCTGGGTGGCAGAGGTAGGTGGTAGCTTAATGCAGGACAAAAGTTTTGCAGAAAGCTCTTATAGGAGCTTTCTGCATAACTTTCGTCCTGCATTAAGCAACCATATGCTTTTAAACGACGCCAGTAGCTGTTTATTAAGTGGTCGCATTAGCAAGGTTTTACTGTAACCATTTTTATAGGCCAATATAAAAAAATCATCTCATTAATAATTCATGTTGTCATGAATATTCACGAGGTAAAGGGTTAACCCTTTCCATCATACCAATGTCTGTCCATGCCTTCACAGACAGAGTAGACCCAGATTAGATATGGCTACCATAAGAGCCATCTGACCAGGGTCTGCTCTGTTTGCTTATGAAATTATAATAGATATGACTCTACAGTTTCGTAACCAACACCATATGGCATTATAAAAATTACGCTAATAAGTATTCATAATGTCATTATTCCATACATGAATATTGAACAACAAAAGGGTTTATGTAATTAACCCTTTTCTCCATAAATACGCCTTTCTACGCTTCTGTAAACATCACCTGTTGAAACCATTGTGATAAATAGAGCATTTGCAAATGCTCTATTTATCACAATGGTTTCAAACTACAAAACAATGGTTTCAAACTACAAAATTCTAAAATTTCCCTTTTCTCTAGTTAATGCTCCATTTCCGTAGATTTATTCAAAGAGGTTGGATCTAAAAATAGCCTATGGAGGAAAGGGTTAAAATGATTCTCAACTGACTTATGCAGACTGATGGAGAGAGGAGATTGGGTGTCCGTATATTAACCCTTTACTCCATGAATATTCATGTAAGAAATAATTACATCATGAATATTAATTAGATCCATTGTTATAATAGTAGTACTGTACCCATAGCTCAGATCTCTGCAAATAATGCAGAATTCAACAATTCCCCCCGCAGAACTTTTTCCGCAATTCGAGCATAATAAATGCAGAGTATTGGGATGCGGAGATCCGCAGTAAAAACAGGATTGCAGAAAAATTGTGGAAATGCAGAGAAAACCCAGAAATGTGGAGTACTGGGATGCGGAAATTTATTCTTCCGCATGTGCAGAACTTCTGCGGATAATCTATTTCCGCAGATGCAGAACTTCAGCAGAAAATCTATGCGGAAATAATCTGTGTTTCTGTGCCTCTATTTTCCAGGGATTGAAGCGGGCTTTAAATTGAAGGCATTATCTGAAATCCAAGCCAGAAATACACAAAAGGTACATGTATAAAGGCCAGACATCGGGTGATTACTATTACATGAATAACAACTCTTCTGAGGCATTATTCAAATACTGAGACATATATGGTCGATTCTGACTAATAATTCAATGGTCATTTGAGCCAACCATTGGCAATGTCAAACAGTGCAGTCACCGCGGCGGCAGATCAGCCATTAATTGCTCTATATGTGTGGTGTCTGATCAGGGTTTTTCATTTTCAAAACTAGAAAAAAAATTTTTTTTACTTTGAATCTACTAAAATGAGCAATATATAATTAATACCTTAAAGTCCAGGTCCATTCATAATGGTTAAACAAGTATGGTGTCAGCCATGATTGTTTATTGATTGAATGAAATCAGTTGTAATGTGTAATGAAAAATTTAACCAGGATCACATTCACTAGTGATGACCCAGGTGGCGCGGCGTCTGATCTGGTTCTGCACTATTTGGAATTGTCTGGTTGAATTTCTCACAGCAGCACTCATTTATAGTTGGTCCATTAAGTTGTTCAAGTTGGGTATGATGGACACAGGAATTTTTGGCCATGGCAAAAACTGTAGAACCATATCATATGGAGAATCAAACCCTGATCAGATGGACTCTGTTTGCAAAGGTGTGAATAGGCATTTATATGAGGGAAAGGGTTAACCCTTTCCTCCATAAATATGCCTTTCTACGCCTCTGTGAATAACCACTTTGCGAAACCATTGTGATAAATAGAGCATTTGCTCCTATAGGAGCAAATGCTCTATTTATCACAATGGTTTCAAACTACAAAATTCAAAAAATTTCCTTTTCTCTAGTTAATGCTCCTTTTCGGTAGATTTATTCAAAGTGGTTTGATCTAAAAATAACCAATGAGGTAATGGGTTAAAAAAGATACAGATACACTGTCTGCAGTTGCCTGCATACCAAAAAATCCCCTCTTCCTCATTCATTACCTCTTATCCACAATCTGACGCTAACAATCATGCGTAGATTCACTGATGCTGAACTTGCTATTAGCGGTAACCCTTTACCCAATGAATATTCATGTAAGAAATAATGACATGAATATCAATTAACTTAATTGTTAAAATAGTACAATGACATTGGAAATTTTTTGACCATGTCAAAATCTGTAGAATCATAGCTACATCATATCATAAGCAAATAGAGCAGACCCAGAAGTCTAGATCTATTCTGATTGCAAAGGTGTATTTATGGAGTAAAGGGTTAAAATGATTTGATAATCAACTATAAGAATGATCAAAAACATACAACATACATTATCAAGTCTTTTTTCCTTGTTTTGCTGATATGGTATCAAAATGTAGCAAATTATACATCATAAAGTAAGTCAGGCATTCAAATATATGTGAACGCCCTTAACACTTTCCTCCATAGGCTATTTATAGATCCAACCTCTTTGAATAAATCTACAGAAATGGAGCATTATTAGAAAAAAGGGAAATTTTAGATTTGTGTAGTTTTGAAACCATTGTGATAAATAGAGCATATACTCCTGAAAAAGTGATTTTTATAGGGGCATCAATATGAGAGAATGGGTTAAAAAAAATCCTTTTCTAGCTATTCCCTTACTCAATGCAATTCACGGGAACAGGGTTTAAACAGGTTTCACTGTAGATGTCAACGCCTTTTCAAACATTTGCAAACAGAGGAGACCCAGATCAGACGACTCCTATAGGAGCCGTCTGATCAGGGTCTTCTCTGTTTCCTCCAAATTTCAGTACCTACTGAATATTCATGAACAAAGCAGCCATATTACAATGTAGAGAAACAGATCTATCAAATTCCATGAGCAAACAGAGCAGACCCTGATCAGACGGCTCCTATAGGAGCTGTCTGATCTGGGTCTACTCTGTTTGCAAAATGCGTGAAAACACGTTTACATGAGGGAAAGGTTTAGATCTGTTCTATAGTTTCTAAAATGGCATTGAAAATTGGACTAAATATAGAACAGGGAAAGGTTTAACACAGGACAATCCAAACAGATCTGCCTGCTACTTACTGTTCCCTTTTGTAAAGAAATAACAATATAATACAGAGTATAGTAAAGACATACTTTTACTTGTATGCGTTCTTGTCATAGCTAAATTTTAGAACAAATTTTCTTGTCCCATTAGGATGCAAACAGTTTGACACTGAATATATTTTGAAGAGAAATGTAACGAGTTAAAACTTTTGCACCACTATGAATATGATCAGCTTGTCTGTTTTGGAACAATCAACGTTTTAACCCATTCCCTGATATTGACGACTTTTGACAATTCTGTAAAAATCACTTTGTGAAACAATTGTGATAAATAGAGCATTTGTTCCTTTAGGAGCAAATGCTCTATTTATCACAATGGTTTCAAACTACAACAAGATATGTTTGTAAAACATGTAAACCCCCCAGACCCCCTGACCTTTGATCTAGTGACCTCAACTATAGAGGTCATCTAGTGGTCATGACTAATCACCACAGCAACTTTGAAGATCCTAAGCCAAACCACTGATCAGTTATTAATCTGAAAGTATTTCACAAGTTAAGGGTCATGGTGACCTTGACCTTTGACCTAGTGACCTCAACAAATATAGGGGTCATCTAGTGGTCACGACCAACTACCACAGCAAGTTTGAAGATTCTAAGCTAAACCCTTGAGCAGTTATTGATCGGAAACCATTTAACCAGTTAAGGTCATGGTGACCTTGACCTTTGACCTAGTGACCTCAAAAAACAATAGGGGTCATCTAGTGGTCATGACCAACCACAACAGCAAGTTTGAAGATCCCAAGCCAAACCCTTGAGCAGTTATTGATCGGAAACTATTTCACCATTTTAGGTCACTGTGACCTTGACCTTTGACCTAGTGACCTCAAAAACAATAGGGGTCATTTACTTGTCATGACCAACCACCCAAGCAAGTTTGAAGATTCTATGCCAAGTCGTTTATTAGTTATCGTTTGGAAACCATCGATCTACCGACCGACCGACATGTGCAAAGCAATATACCCCCATTTTTTCAAAAGGGGGGTATAAGAATCTAAAATTTTCCTTTTCTCTAGTTAATGCTCCTTTTTGGTAGGTTTATTCAAAGTGGTTGTATCTAAAAATAGCCTATGAGGTAATGGATTAATAGGGCCATAATTCTTTTAGATATGCATGACAGAGTAATGTCCCTTTACAAGCTTGTAGCCCTTGTGATGGTAACAACTGTGTGATGGGAATAACTGTATTGAATTTGATGTTGAAACTTATGGGACAAGTCAAACTGATTACCCCAAAGCTATGGCAATACCTTGATTTTTCTTCAATGTAAACAGACAAGCTAACAATGTCAATTTGACATTGTTAGGTTGTCTGTTTACAAAGAATGTCAAATGTCCATTAGTTTTCACAAATGGTGTTATATTATTACAAGGGGTGTTATAATGTCTGCATGTCACAAAAACATAAGGGGACATATGTCCGCCAATTGAGAAATTTGTGAGCTAAAGTCCGGTGGACTAATGTCCGTTTACTGGCTGGACCGGTTGGGATTTGAAAATTGTCACATATCATCTCTATATCACTAATAGTCCAAATGTACGTTATGGCAGAAGTTAAAATTTAGAAATGTGACATTTGACTTTGACCTTAACTTTTACATAGCTTCTCTGAAAAATTGCAGATTCATGACATGCCAAGTATAAAGCATCCCCAATAGTTTTAAAGTGATGATGTTTTAGAAATTTGACCGTTAACCCTTTCCTCGATAGGCTATTTTTAGACCCAAGCTCTTTGAATGAATCTACCCAAAAGGAGCATTTACAAGGGAAAAGTAAAATTTTAGAGTTTTGTAGTTTGAAACCATTATGATAAATAGAGCATTTGCTCCTATAGGAGCAAATGCTCTATTTATCACAAAGGTTTCAAGAAGTGGTTATTACAGAGGCGTAGTAAGGCGTATTTATGGAGGAAAAGGTTAAGCTTGAAATTTGACTTTTACCATTCATCTTCTCATCTCAAAATTGACAGGGGTCATTTACTTATCATGATGAACATCCCAAGCAAATAAAAGGACTGTAGAACAAAAACTTTATCAATTATTGATCGGAAACCATTTAGTCAAGTGATAGACAAATTGATGATGGACCAATCAGTATGTGCAAAGGGTGGCAAAATAAAAATACAAATGTTACAAAAAAGTTCACTGAACTTATTAAATGGGTTTCTTTATTAGATAATAATGTTCATATGTAAATAATCAAAATTCAGCATGATACAATCTAAAATAATTTTCTGTCCCCAAAACTAGACATATATATATATATATATAGATAGATATCAATCACACAATTTATAAATAAAAATTCTCTGAAAGGTAAAATTGAAAATCATAAAATGAGAATAAAACATAAATAATATATAGCGAGAGAGTGTAAAATTAAGAAAGAACACAGTACCTTGAGGTATCTGCAAAAAGCTATTGTACATGTATCATTCATTACATGATGAGTATTAATTCACTCAAGTTTCTTCCCATTATGAGTATTAATTACCTTAACCCTTTCCTCTGTTGCTATTTTTAGATCCAACCTCTTTGAATGATACCCAAAAGGAGCATTTACTAGAGAAAAGTGAATTTTTTGAATTTTGTAGTTTAAATCATTGTGATAAATAGAGCATTTGCTCCTAATAGAGCAAATGCTCTATTTATCACAATGGTTTCAAGAAGTGGTTATTACAGAGGCTTAGATAGGCGTATTTATGGAGGAAAGGTTTAAGTATTTGTACAAACTTAGACAAATAGCGTAGACTAAGTTCAAACAACTTCTGAAGGAGCCATTTGATCAGGGTCTACACTATTTGCTAGTATGTCAGACACATTTAAAGTTATGAAAATGGTGCCAATTTGAATCATTCAGCTTTAACCCTTTACTCCCTAAATACGCCTTTCCTGTATTACACTGGGGGCCAACTACGTATTATCATCAAAAGTTTTGCTACGACAATCTATATGGGTATTTTAGACCAATTGTATTCCTACGAAGCCAGTGTATATACACGCGTATTAGGAAATGTTTTCCTACGAAAACAAAGTTGCCTTCGTAGAAAAACAAATCTATTATACATGTAATACCTTAGAAATTCTCGTAGCAAAACATTTGATAATAATACGTAGTTGGCCCCTCAGTGTAATATAGATACGATTCTACAGTTTCTGCCATTTCAGTGTGGGAAATGGGTCACTAATATCCTTTGCAAACAATGTAGACCCAGATGACTTTAGAAGTCCTCTCATCAGTGTCTGCATTGTCATATTACACTTTTCTTTTCCCGAAATCAGAAAGCTTAACCTGTTTTAATTATGGAAAAGTCCACTTGAAAATTTCAGTGTTAACCCATTCCCTCATATTGATGCCTTTTGACGCCTCTGTTTAAGTCACTTTTGGAAACAGTTGTGATAAATAGAGAATAGAGCACTTGCTCCATAGGAGCAAATGCTGTATTTATCACAATGGTTCTAAACTACACAATTCTAAAATTTTCCTTTTTTCTAGTAAATATTCCTTTTCGGTTGATTTATTCAAAGAGGCTGGGTCTAAAAAATAGCCTATGAGGCAATAGGTTAAAAGGGTCAAGAGTAATTACGGTAAATGAGTAGGATTTTTTGGCAATGGCAGAAACTGTAGAATCAGAACTATATACATGTAATTCCATAAGTAAACAGAGCAGACCCTGATCAGATGGCTCCTACAGGAGCCATCTGATCTTGGTCTGCTCTGTTTGCAAATGCGTGAAAAAGGCATTTACACGAAGGAAAAGGTTAAATATATAAAGTAAGGGCATGGTATATAGTGGGGAATCAGATCTATAATATATAAGCAAACAACAAACCCTCATCAGACAGCAGTACTCCTCTTTTTGCCAAGCTCTGACTATCAAGCAAAGGACCAATGTTTTGAATGCTGAATTTTCAAAGTGGAATGTTCCATCAGTGTTCAACAGCAGAATGCATTCAGTATGAATGGGTAAGATTTGCTGAAAGATCTGCAATGGCAAACAATGCAGAGTCCAGAGATACAGATAAAGGTGCTTACCCAAATACTAAAATCGTCATTTCTCCACCAAACCCTATACTGTGACCACTCTTTAGAATCGTCTCGGAGAGACGATTCTAAAGAGTGGTCACAGTATAGGGTTTGGTGGAGAAACAAAGGAGCTATTCTAGAAAATGTTTAATTTTACGCATCTTATCTGGAGCTCTGAGAGCCTGATCAGAAGATCCGCCAGGAGCATTCTGATTTAGTTCATCATTGTCAGCAGATGGTAGTCAAGTGGTTTCTTGCATTCAAATTGTCAAATACATTAGTCACTGCAATTTTCTGCCAGATCTGTTAATTCTTTTTCTTTTTTTTCAACCTTTACTCAATGATTATTCATGGAAGAAATAATATATACATGTATCGAGGGCTTGGCGCAAAACTATTGTGAAGGAGTTACAATAGTTTTGCACCAAACCATCGGTATATAAATAATAATTAGTCGATATTTCATAATTGCAGATGAACAAGATAATTTTGGTCATGGCAGGAAACTGTGGAAATCAGATCTATATATAATTCCATAAGTAAAGAGAGCAGACAGCTCCGATAGGATCTATAGGGTCTACTCTGTTTGCAAAGGCATAGAAAGACGTATTTATGGAGTAAAGGATCAAACATTATCAGATAGTCCAACTCTTTAGATCATGAGGAGACAACGAGTATCTCATCCAGATACCAACAATTATCACAAACTTAAAATGGTGCTGACTACATGTACCCTTTCCCAGTTCAATATTCATGTAAGAAATTAAAACATTGTGAATATCTATTAGCTTTAAATTTTCAATGTAAAATTTTCAAGGAAATGTTTTGCATTGACAAAAACTGTAGATTCAGATCTAAATTATGTCAAAAGAAAACAGAGCAGACCCTGATCAGATGGCTCATATAGGACCCATCTGATCTGGGTCTACTCTGTTTGCAAATGCGTGAAAATGTGGTTAAATGAAGAAAAGGGTCAACCCTTACCCCACTATGGGTGAATCTGTGATTATCAGCAGCAGATGGGATCCAGATGAGACACCAATCAAATAAGTGTCGCATATGGCTTCAAACTGATACGATGACAAAGCTTTTGAAAAACAAGAGGGCCATGATGGCCCTGATATCACTCACAAGGTAATCAGTAGAGAAGATTTTCAAAGTTTTCACTATAATCATGTTTCTACTGCCAGATATGAAAGCTGAGAACATCCCAGTTTCTGAGGAGAAGATTTTCAAAGTTTTCACTAATGTTTTTATATAAAACAGGCACCCCTAGGGCAGGGGCCTTGACCCATGGGACATGATTTATAAAACTTTTGTAGAGGACCTCAAGATGATGCTAAATGCCAAAAACTAAGAACATTCCAGAGTCAGAGTCAGAAGTTTTTGCTATATATTTCTACCGGTATATAAAACTGGCCAACCCATCGGCAAGGCCAATTTTGACCCCAGGGGCATAATTTGTATAACTTTTGTAGAAGGCCTGAACATGATGCTATGTGCCAAATATGAAAGCTGAGAACCTTCCAGTTTCAGAAGAGAAGATTTTCAAAGTTTTCACAATATGTTTCTATATAAAACAATGCCCCCCTTGGGCAGGGTCAATTTTGACCTCAGTGACATAATTTTGTAGAGGACCTTCAGATGATGCTATGTGCCAAATATGAAAGCTGAGAATCTTGTAGATTCAGAGGAGAAGATTTTTAAAGGTTCAGTTTGGTTGACATCAGGCGATCACTAAAGCTCACCCAGAGCACTTTGTGCTCTGGTGAGCTAGAAAATAAAAGGATGTTTCCCTATAAGTTTGAATAAGAAGACACTTCCTATTGAAAAGAACAATATAGCAAAATAGATGTTTAGCAGGCCTAGAATTGATATACTTTAACATTATCAGGGTTCTTGCACGGGCAAGAAATTGGGACATTTTCCCCATCAAAATGAGAAATGTCCCCATTTTTTTACTGTCATTGGGACAAATGTTTCAAAAATGTCAGTTCTTACCAGAATATTCCAAAGTAACCAGATCAGATTTAGATCAAATCAAACTGTGAATATGATCAGAGAAAATATTTACATATTAAGGAAATCAGTCATAGATCCACAAATTCATAAACATATCATTTTCATAATGAATGATGGTTGAAAAAAAAATTTCACACTTGTCGGTGTCTCACAGATTTTGAAAATGTCCCTACTTTTTAACTATCAATGGGACACATGTCTCAAATATTTTCAATTCTCGCCAGAACCCTGCATTATTAACCCTTTCCCTGTTGAATATTCATGTAAGAAACATTGACATCATGAATATTAATTAAAGTACTTTATAAAATGGCATACCAACATATGAATATTTTGCTGTAGTCATATCTATTAGAATTTCATAAGCAAACAGAGAAGACCCTGATCAGATGGCTCCTACAGGAGTCATCTGATCTGGGTCTACTCTGTTTGCAAAGGCATATTTATGGAGTAAAGGGTTAACGTTTTACTCCATGAATATCTATGAATAATACAGATCTGATTACAAAACTGTTACCGCGGTAATATGCTCAATATTGATCTACCTATTTATTGATATTCAAGACATTATTATTTCTAAACATGATTATTCATTAAGCAAAGGGTTAAGTGAACTGTTATAACTGCACTTATAACTGCACATGTATATCAATCTTATCCATAATGTTATTTAAGCAAACAGAGCAGACTGATCTGACAGCCATTACAGGCACTGTCTGGGTCTACTCTGCTTGCAAAGGACTTAACCCTTTCCTCCATAAATATGCCTTTCTACGCCTTTGTAAAAATCACCTGATGAAACCATTGTGATAAATAGAGCATTTGCTTCTTTAGGAGCAAATGCTCTATTTAACACAATGGTTTCAAACTACAAAATTCTAAAAAAATTCTTTTCTCTAGTTAATGCTCCTTTTCGGTAGATTTATTCAAAGTGGTTGGATCTAAAAATAGACTATGAGCGAATGGGTTAAATATATGAAGTAAAGGATCACACCTGTCTAGTTTTACTCTCAGATGTTAACGGTAATACATTTGGCTGGTAAGGATACTTTCCATAAATTACTATTGAAAACATGACCAATGATGCTCCTATTGTAAAAAAAATTGTCAACTCAAAGTCGAATATATATATTGATGCTATCGATGATGAGATTATAGCTATACTTGATGCAAATCCTTTCAATATATTATCTGCATATTTCACTACAACTGCAACAGTTAGTCCACCAACAGTCTGTAGAACTATCACAGCCCATACCATTTTATCATACCCAAAGAAAAAACCAACTTCGCTCACTCGTACGCCGTCTTTCACTTCCATCGTTATAAGTCCAATCACTATTCCTATGACCCCAAGCTGAACATTCCGAAGCCAAATACTGGGTTGTGTTCCTTTCAGAATCTTCTCAAAGTAAACACCGGCAAACCCTGACATTAAACACGACAAAAACACAGCAACAATTCCGAGCAAAGGCTTTTGGTCGTTAAGCTCCTTTTTTGTCTCATTCTTTCCTGAATTGAGCTGCACTATGGATACTCCGATACACAACAAGAATAAAGCTATCCATTGCATTTTTGATAATGATCGCCGCAACATTAAAACAGAAAACAAGGCTGTGGTGAGGATCTTCAGTTGATAATATACCTGCAATAGAAATAAAATGGTCCAGTTAAGTACATGACAGGTAAAGAGGGTGAAAGTGACTTAAAACATTGATTGACCATTTCCCTAATATACCTGTAGAACACTTATGCTTCATTTGCAAACAGAGTAGACCCAGATCAGCTAGCTCCTATTGGAGCTATCTGATTAGGGTATGTGCTGTTTGCTTATGGAGTAATACATGTATATATATATATATATGTTGCTAAAGATTCTGTCACAAACAAAAGTTTGCATGTTAACCCTTTCCTTCATAAAAACGCCTTTCTACTCCTCTGTAATAACCACTTCTTGAAACCATTGTGATAAATAGAGCATTTGCTCCTATAGGAGCAAATGCTCTATTTATCACAATGGTTTCAAACTACAAAATTCTAAAAAATTACTTTTCTCTAGTAAATGCCCCTTTTGGGTAGATTCATTCAAAGAGGTTCAAATGTTGCTAAAGATTCTGTCACAAACAAAAGTTTGCATGTTAACCCTTTCCTTCATAAAAACACCTTTCTACTCCTCTGTAATAACCACTTCTTGAAACCATTGTGATAAATAGAGCATTTGCTCCTATAGGAGCAAATGCTCTATTTATCACAATGGTTTCAAACTACAAAATTCTAAAAAATTACTTTTCTCTAGTAAATGCCCCTTTTGGGTAGATTCATTCAAAGAGGTTAAGTCTAAAAAAAAGCCAATGGAGGAAAGGTTAAATCATGTGCAATAATTAAAGTGCAGTCCATGAATATCGATGCAGTAACAAATTCTTAACCCTTTACTCCGTGACTATTCATGAGAGATATAATGACATCATTAATACTAATTTACTGAATTTTTATAATGGAAAAATGAACAGAATCTTTTTTACTGTGACAGAAACTGGAGAATCAGATTTACATTATATCAAAAACAAACAGAGCAGACCCTGGTCGGATGGCTCCTATAGGAGCAATCTGATCTGGATCTTCTCTATTTGTAAAGGCATAGAAAGGCATTTTATGGAGTAAAGGATTAAATTAATATCTACGGATATTCAGTTTTCAATTTAAAAATGTTCTTTGAAAACTGCAGCAGACAACATGTTACTCAGTGTTGAAATGGTTAACCCATTCCCTCATATTGATGCATTTTGACACCTTAGTAGAAGTCACTAACTTTTTGAAACCATTGTGATAAATAGAGCATTGTTCCATATAAGAGCAAATGCTCTATTTATCACAATATTTTAAAAACTACACTATTCTAAAATTTTCCGTTTCCCTAGTAAATGTTCCTTTTCAGTGAAAGTAAACCATGCTAGGTTTGAATATTTCATTTATCCATCTGATACCTATATCCTGAAAAGAAATATTTTAAAATTAATGTTTCTTGATCTTGCATTCATGCACAATTATAATTTAAAGATCCTCCTTTGCGGCTTTGCCTATTGAAAACATTGCAATATGATATGGCAAATACATGTAATGTATCAAGTTGACACAAACAAATTTTGTGATTTAACATATTTTGAAACGCTTCATAAATATCTTATTACATGAGTGAAATTATTTTGGAAGCCTGGCGAGGCCTTATACAAAACTGACGACTTTGATTTTTTTCCCCATGAAAACTTTGCAACAGATTTAGGTACAATATATTCAGTAAGACAGCTTACTGTTACATTGAGACAAATATGTAAATGTACAGTCGGCTGAGCAGTCATTCGGACTGAAAGTAGACTATAACTAGGTACTTTACTTTTTTACTTTTATTCATGCATACATATGTTTTTTCTGACTGGAACAGTGCAACAGATAAAGGTACATACTCAAATACTAAAATCATCACTTCTCCACCAAACCATATATTGTGACCACTGTTTAGAACCATGTCTTCGAGACGATTCTAAAGAGTGGTCACAGTATAGGGTTTGGAAATACATGTATTTTAATTTATGCAAATTATCTGTGCCCATGCTGGATAAATTAAGATACATCTAGTATTGGATACATGTAAATGTTTTGCAATTATAAATTTCACCTCACACTCTATAATTGATCAGGGTCCATGCTTATAAAGCTTTTAGTTGAGTCTGAGTTTCGTTCTCAAGCTTTTGATTGGTCAGATTTGAGTTCTCAAGCTTTTGATTGGTCAGATTCGAGCCAAAGGCTCAAATCTGACCAATCAAAAACTTGAGAACGAAATCAGACTCAACTAAAAGTTTTATAAGCATGGACCCAGATGTGATCTGTATTAAGTTATTAACCCTTTACCTGTTCAATATTCATGTAAACCCGAAATGGTGTCAAAGCCTGACCAATCAAAAACTTGAGAACGAAATCAGACTCAACTAAAAGTTTTATAAGCATGGACCCAGATGTGATCTGTATTAAGTTATTAACCCTTTACCTGTTCAATATTCATGTAAACCCGAAATGGTGTCAAAGCCACCTGATGCTCGCCTGTTTAAAAGTTAAGTCTAAAACATGTCATATTGAACACAAAAAAACCCATTCAATTTTCAATTTAAACTTTACTGCATCAATATCACAACCAAAAGGCAACCAAATACCAATTTTCATCAATTTAAAAAGATTATTAAACAAAAAAGATACATACCAAATATGGAAGCCCTAAGTCTATTGGTTCCAATGTAATGGGCAATTAAAAGATTTTTGCAAAAGTAGGTCAAATGTGAAGGTCAGAAGGGTAAAATTGCTGGCATGGTCATACCAAGTATGAAGTCCTATGCCAATTGCATCCAATATTAGAGGCATTTAAAGATTTTTGCAAAAGAAGGTCAAAGGTCAAAGTCAAGGTCACATGGTAAAAAACATTGGTATGGTTGGAAAGTCTTTAGACAGGAAATATACATACAAAGTATGGAAGCCCTGGGCATATTGGTTCCAATGTTATATGCATTTAAAGACTTTTGCAAAAGTAGGTCAAATGTTCAGTTCAAGGATAGAAGGGCAAATATGTTTGCATGGTGATACCAAGTATGGAAGTCCTAGGTATATTGGTTCCAAGTTATAGGCACTTACATATTTTTGCAAAAATAGGTGAAATGTCAAGGTCATATGGTAAAAAACATTGGTATGTTTGAAAAAGTCTTCAGACGGAAAAGATACACACCAAGTATGGAAGTATATGCATTTAAAACTTTTGCAAAAGTAGGTCAAAGGTCAAGGTCAAGATCAGAAAGGCAAACATATTGGCATGGTCATACCAGGTATGGAAGCCCTATGCCAATTTGTTGCAATGCTATAGGCATTTAAAGACTTTTGCAAACGTAAGTCAAAGGTCAAGGTCACATGGTAAAAACAATGGCATGGTTGGAAAAGTCTTAAGACAAGAAAGTTGCATACCAAGTATGGAAGCCCTTGGCCTACAGGTTCAAATTTTATAGGCATTTAAAGAAATTTGCAAAAGTAGTCAAAGGTCAAAGTAACTTGGCAAAAACAATATTGTTGCAAAGGTCTTAACACAAGAAAGTTGCATACCAAGTATGGAAGCCTTTGGTCCATTGGTTCAAATGTTATAGGCATTTAAAGATTTTTGCAAAAGAAGGTCAAAGGTCAAGGTCAGGAGGGCAAAAAAGTTGGCATGATCATACCAAGTATGGAAGTCCTTGGCCTATTGGTTCCAATTATATAGGCACTTAAAGAATTTTTCAAAAGTAGTTCGGAGGTCAAGGTCAAAAGGGCAAACAATGATACTGTTGGAAGTCTTAACACAAGAAAGTTGCATAAGCTCTAGGTATATTGGTTCAAATACTAAAGGTATTTAAAGATTTTTGCAAAAGTATGTCAAAGGTCAAGGTCAGAAGGGCAAAAATATTGACATGGTCATACCAAGTATGGAAGCCCTAGGCCAAATGGTTCCAATAATATAGGTATTTAAAGATTTTTGGCAAAAGTAGGTCAAAGGTCAAGGTCAGAAGGGCAAAAATGTTGGCATGGTCAGAAGGGTCTCAACAATATGAACCTTCACACCAAATTTCAGCATCATAGCACAAATATTAAACTTTATACCAACCCGTCCCAAAAACTTTAACCTGGTGAGTTTTAGCCCCCCAAAAAACATGTCAAAAACATGTCAAAAATTGAATAAAATTTTAACACATTTTTAATGTTTAACTTCATAACAGTATTTGACCCCAAATGAGCCTCCATACAAAATTTCAGAATCCTAGCACAATTATTAAGTTTTAAAACAACCTGTCCAAAAAACTTTAACCTCCAGTGATGTGTGGCCAAAAGGACCAAGTCCAAAAAACAGTGATTTGTGGCCAAAAGGACTAAGTCCAAAACATCAAAAATTGATAAAATTGAAAAATATTTTAATGTTTAACTTCATAACAGCAATATCTGACCTCAAATGAACTTCCATACAAAATTTTAGCATCCTAGTACAAATATTAAGCTTTAAAACAACCCGTCCAAAAAACTTTAACCTGGTGATTTGTGGCCAAAAAGGACTAAGTCCAAAACATGTCAAAAATTGATAAAATTGACAAATATTCTTTAATGTTTAACTTCATAACAGCAATATCGCCAGAATTGATGAAATTGAAATTTTTAGTCGCCGGCTGCAACAAGTAATCGCCAATGGCGATTTTGGCGACCGATAACGCCAACCTAGCATACAAAATTTCAGCATCCTAGTACAAATATTAAGCTTTAAACAACCCTTCCAAAAAACTTTAACCTTGGCCACGCTCATGCCGGGGGTATAGCATAAGCTCTACTGTTCTACGAACAGGCAAGCTAAAAACTAGAAAACTGACTCAGTCAGAGAGGGCCCTGTAATCAAGGGCAGATATATCTCTTGAGATAGAGATCTGATTCAACCCAAAAACTATAGATCTCTTACTCTGATGACACTATGCATACATGTATGCCCTTAATATGAAACCAATACATGTATGTTAAATTGTTAACATTATTTTTGTTAAAACCTATAATCATAATATTCATAATATTCATGATGTCATTATTTCTTACATGAACATTTATTGGTCAGAGAAAGGATTACATGTACATATAAAGTTGCATACTCAAATACAGGTAAACCTCTGAAAACCGAACACCTTCGGACCGGACAAAATGTTCGGTTTTCAGAGATTTTTCTTAATGTGAAACCTGAAGGTGATGAATGTGATCTTCTGTAATATCGTTCACTTCTTTTGATCTTATCAGAATAAGATACAAACATTAGTTTCTACTATAGATGAGAGTATTCAGTAACAAGAAAATAATCATATTGTAATATTGTTTTATCTAATTTATACTTTGCCACATATGGATGACATTGGAGCAGGCATGATTGTGTTAAGTGTTTACATCAAACTGACTGTTAGATTCACTGCCTGATTGATTTTATTTATCTTTTATTATTTTTCATAATCAAAAGGCTTGTTCATGTAGAATTACTCTAAACTAAACTTAGTCCATTGAAGTGCTGGTAATATGTAGCATGAACATTTAAGTATCTAAGCATTGTGTTTATGAAAACAAAATTTGCATGTTGAGATCATCTTCCCTTAATTTCAATAAATAGGTGTGAAAAACCATGCCTAATTAAAGTTTTCTTATGATTTCCAAAAGCAACATCAGCTACAGTATTAGCCTATACCCCTGTTGTGTTTTTCACACCTTTGTAGTAACACAGGCAGCTGTCATACACAGTAGGGGTTCCAAAATTCCCTAGTCAAACTATCAACAAGTCAGCACCCCTAATTGGCCCTCAGGGTATGTTCGGTTTTCAGAGGAGATTTACAATGGAAATATAGGTTTCTGTTCCGGAACTTGTGTTCGGTATTCAGAATTCAGAGAGTTCGGTTTTCAGAGAGCTTTTCTATATAGAATATATAAGGAAAAATTCGGGACCAAAATATTTGTTCGGTTTTTAGAGATTTTCGGTTTTCAGAGGTTCGGTTTTCAGAGGTTTACCTGTACTAAAATCATTTCTCCACCAAACCCTATGTTGTTACCACTCTTTAGAAACGTCTCTTCAAAATGATTCTAAAGAGCAGTCACAACAAAGCAATAAAGGAGTTATTCTCAGAAATTTACTTATCATATCTGGACCTCAGATTAAAACTTTTAGTTGAGTCTTACTTCGTTCTCAAGTTTTTGATTGGTCAGATTTGAGCCAAAGGCTCAAATCCGACCAATCAAAAGCCTGAGAACTCAAATCTAACCAATCAAAAGCTTGAGAATGAACTCGGACTCAACTAAATAGTTTTATAAGCATGGACCCTGGACCTCAGATTAAAACTTAGAAACTTACCTGAAATGTAGCCACATCAAGGTTGGATAATGCCAAATATAAAAGATTATTCTGAAGCACATAGATCAACGATGGCACTGATATTTTAAGACAGTCAATAGGTTGGAGTAATATATTCACATATAGACTTTTGAGCCATTTTCCGAAACCTTCCTCATAAAGTATCATTAACAACGATATAAGGGTTTTAACTATTTCTGCCATGACGACGGCTGTCGAGTCCATGAACATGTCCCCTTTACGTGTCCGAACATATCGCAGCATCAACAACAGAACTGTTGTCTGAGTGGAAAGGAACACTAAGCTGGCGTATTTCAAATGTGACCGTTGCTTGTTGCGTATCATCGTGCACAATTTGCTAAGATCAAGTGATGTATTCTGAAATGAAGAAGAAGTATGCATTATACAGAGGCCCAGATCAGATGCTTCATTGGAACATTTTTAAGATAGCTACATCATTTCCCATCAATCCCTTTGTTCCAACCACTCCTTAGAACTGACTGTTCGAGACCATTCTAAAAAGTGGTCACAAACATAGGGTTAGGTGGAGAAATGACCATTTTAGTATTTGAATATGCGCCTTAATATCTGTTGCTCTGGTAATTATTATATATATCTTTCTTTAACCCATTACCTCATAGGCTATTTTCAGATACAACCTCTTTGAATAAATCTACCGAAAAGGAGCAATGACTAGAGAAAAGGAAACTTTTAGAATTTTGTTAAGTTGAAACCATTGTGATAAATAGAGCATTTGCTCCTATAGGAGAAAATGCTCTATTTATCACAATGGTTTCACAATGTGATTTTTAGAGGCGCAGAAATGTGTATTTATAGAGGAAAGGGTTAAATCCTAGTCACATGCATGCAAACAGCTTTACAGATTTTTTTATAACATAAAAACTATTTATTTTGAATCTACATCAACTTAATTATAATAATATAAAGTTTATAAACACCATGATCTTGATTTCAAATTATGTGACACGCCTTTCATTCATAACCTTAATCTAATTATTTCAAATACAAGTAAAGTATTGTTTTGCTTCTTCCCTTTCCAAATACTTAACCAGGCACCTAACTGTTTACTCCATCAATATGCCTTTCAACCCTTTACTCCATAAATACCCCATTTAAGGTATTTGCAAACAGAGTAAAACAAGATGTGTTTGTGAAACACTATGCCCTCTCATATATTTGACCTCTGACCTTGAAGGATGACCTTGACATGTCACCCCTCAAAATGTGCGGCTTTATGAGATACATATGCATGCCAAATATCAAGTCTCTATCTGTACTGGCTCAAAAGTTAAGACCAATGTTAAGGTTGCGTTAAAGTTACAGACAAAGAAACAGACAATTTGACCTTTGACCCTGAAGGATGACCTTGACCTTGACATGTCACCCCTCAAAATGTGCAGCCTCATGAGATACACAAGCATGCCAAATATCAAATCTCTATGTCTACTGGTCCAAAAGTTATGGCCAATGTTAAAGTCGGTGATTTGACCCATATATTTGACCTCTGACCTTGAAGGATGACCTTGACCTTAACATGTCACCCCTCAAAATGTGCGGCTTTAAGAGATACATATGCATGCCAAATATCAAGTCTCTATCTGTACTGGCTCAAAAGTTATGACCAATGTTAAAGTTGCTGACAAACAAACAGACAAACAAAACAGACAAACAGACAGGGCAAAAACAATATGCCCCCTGACTATCGTCAATGGGGGGCATAAAAAAACATAATTAGCCCAATGTGATGTTCGTGGTGATACATACAACATCTAAAAATGTTCCCTCATACAAACATCTTTTTCCTCCTTTGTAAACACAGTAGACCCAGATCAGACGACTTCAACAGGAGCCTTCTGATAAGGATCTGCTCTATCTGCTTATGGAATAATAGAATTTTGATTCTAAAGTTTCTGAAAGGCAAAAATATGTTTTTCATTGACCAATATACAAATTCAGGTCATGAATATTGATTAAGTCAGTTCAAGTCATGAATTCTTATATAAATATTCATGAGCAAATCCTTTACTCCACAGGCTATTTTTAGAGAGTGTAGGGTGATTCCCCCATAGGGTGATTCCCCCATAGGATGATTCCCCTATGGGCAATTGCCCCTTAGGATAATAACCCTTTAGGATTATTGCCCCATAGGATGACTCCCCCTCAATTTTAAAAATATATCATTTTTTTTTGTAAAAAAATAATATATAAGTAAAATTTAATAAATTATATGATGAAAATATGATGAAAATAAATTAGTAGAAGGTTGTGTAGACCAATTGGAACTGTTGTATGTATTGTATTGACTCCAAATATTTGGACATGTAAACCTAAAGAAAGGGCATAATCCCCATTAGAAAGTACACACTAAGAAAAATTTTGTACAACTTAAATGAAGAATTAATAATTCTTTAATCCCTTTGCCTGCTAAGTGCAACCTAACTGGTATTTGCTAACAGTTTGGATCCTGATTAGGCGCTGATTAAGATAGCGTCTCATCATAATGCAAGCTGTATGATCAGTCATTAGTCTCTCAAAAGCGTACACAAAACGAAAGTAAGAGAAAATGGTGACAGGTCACTGCTATAAGGGTTAATAGGAGCTACACTGTGGTTTGTATTAACACCTTCTATTCAGCCTTTAATGCAGATTATCATTTTACAAACCTGTCCAAATTAATCAATTATAAGTGAACAATTTGCACATTTATTATTACTGCACATAATTATTTATACTAATTGTGCATGTTAATGCTTTTGTGCAACTTAATGCTTTTGAAGTTGTACAATGTCTTTATCAACCTTTAATTGGATTAACCCTTTCCCTACATTTTGAGGAATCTGCTAACAGGTTAGACCCAGATCAGACGGATCCAATAGTAAGCATCAAGGAAAAATAATAAAGCAAATTATTTGACCTTTTAGCATTCAAAAACACTTTTTTTAGGGATTTTTATTACCATGGGGGTAGTTAGGAGCATTAGGTAAAATTGGATGTACAAATACAATATATTAGTCAGCACACAAAAAATTATATGGCATTTAGCCTTCAAAAACATCAAATAATTTTTATAATATAAAAAAAGAAAAGTAAAAACACTTTTTAGAGATTTTTAATAACCATGGGGGAATTGCCCCGTTTGGCAGTTTTATTGTGGGGCAGTCATCCAGGGGGCAATCTTCCAGGGGGGAATAGTCCTATGGGGTAATCACCCTATGGGGAAGTTGTCCGTACCCCATTTTTAGATCCAACCTCTTTGAATAAATCTACCGAAAAGGAACATTTACTAGAGAAAAGGAATTTTTTAGAATTAAATGTAATTTTGAAACCAATTGTGATAAATAGAGCATTTGCTCCTATGGAGCAAATGCTCTATTTACCACAATGGTTTAAAAAAGTGACTTTTACAGAGGTGTAGAAAGGCGAATTTATGGAGGAAAGGGTTAATTAAAATCCAAAGTGTTTTTTATGTATGGCAGTCAGTGATGTATAATCCATTTCCTTTTCTGCTTATTAACTGATACCTGTGCACAGGATGAGTTTTTATTCTAATCTTATTTATCAGCTCCATTACAGGGTAAATGACACAAAGATCTTACAAACAGAACAGATCCAGATCAGTTAATGCATTAAAAATCTAGACATTCATCTTGAGAATACAGCCACACTATATTTTGTCACCTTATATTCGACAGTGTGTCACTGTGCAGTTTATCAACGCTTGAACAACCATGCTGACAAGTGCTGTGCATGCCAGTTTTATAGCGATGCACTGTGTTGCATGATGCATGCCCCATCTGACAATGAGCCAATTTATGATAGGTAAACAACATAAACAGTACAAAGGCAACAGGTCCAGATAAGATGCGTAAATTCAAACATTTTCAAGAATAACTTCTTTATTTCTCCGCCTACCCCTATGGTGTGACCACTCTTTAGAATCGTCTCGAAGATAGGGTTTGGAGAAAAAAGGATTATTTTAGTACAGTAAAACCTCTCTATAACGACCACTAAATTACATCAATTATTTTGTGTTAAAAGGCAGGTGGCTGCTTAAAGCAAGGTGAAAGTAAAACAGAACGCTCCTATGGGAGCGTTCTGTTTTACTTTCACCTTGCTTTAAGCAGCCACCTGCTCTAAATACCAACTAGTTAACACACTCTAATGGTCGTTATAGAGAGGTTTTACTGTATTTGAGTATGCACCTTTATCTGTTGCTCTGGACAAGTATAAAATTGGTGACATTATCTCATACTATAGAGTGCTTGACTAGAAATCTATAGGTTGTGGGTTCAATCCTCACTCCTGATAGATAATTTTCATTAAGAAACTGGATCTCCTGGCCTGTAGAAAAATTTAGAGACAAATTTCCAGTAGACAGGGCAGTATGACATGGGGTGTAGTTTATTAACACTTTCCCTGTTGAATACATATATCAGCTGAATTTTTATACGGCATACATGTAGATATTATCATATAGGTACATAGGAGCTTTTAGCATTGGTAGGATGTCAGTAGTCACACAGTGAGACCCATTATATAATTTTAAAAGCAAACAGAGCAGACCTTGATTAAACTTCTACAGAAGCCGTCTGATCTGGGTCTTCACTATTTACAGGTAGGTATATTGACGTGAATAGCAAGCGAAGGGTTAACATTTGGGGAATAAGAAATAACATGGATCTGGGATTGTTAGTGCTCCAAGTCATAGAAATTAATCTCTTCAACCCTTGACCTAATATACATAAATGCTTTTTATGCCTTAGCAAACAGAGAAGACCCAAAACAAACAGGACTGCAGGAGCTGTCTGATAAGGGTCTGTATACTATTGTTCTTATGAAATAATATATATCTTATTCCACAGTTTCTGTCATGGTAATTTTTTTCATGTACCATTATAAATATTCAGCTAATCAATATTCACACAGTCATTATTTCTTACATGAATATTCATTAGGTAAGGGGTATGCCTAGAAAACGATGTACCAAAAAAATATGACCTATTTAGCTATTTAGTATCCCGGTGCCGTAAAACCCAACTCACTCACTCACCCAAAAGAAATACAAGGACATGTTTCAAGTTAACGTTTCCCTCACAGAAACCTTGGCAAATAGAGTAGACCCAAATCAGATAGCACTAAGCTCCAGTAGGAACCATCTGATCAGGGTCTGCTCTGTTTGCTTATTAATTATAATAGATCTTGCTCTTCAATTTCTACCAATACAAAAACATTCCAGGTACATACACCATTATAGAAATTCAGCTAATAAATATTCATGATCAGATTTCATTACTTCTGACATGAATATTCAATAGGGAAAAATTTAATAAGGCAGTCTGACATGGTTTGTAATTTACCAACACTTGTACATGGCTTTTATGACAATGTAGTAGACTAAGAGTGCTTGACTAGGAATCAAACGGTTATGTTAAAGTTCAATCCCCACTCTTTAGTCTCATGACTAGTAACTTTCTGTCTAAAATAAGCCGGTTACAACTACTTGTTAACATCTAGATAGGCAGTACAGATTTTGAACAATAATATGAATCCTTTGGCGCTGAATGCTGGAAACAAGTTTTTAGTTGATTTTGATTAATGTCTGTTTCTGCTCACTATGGGCTAATTGGATGCCCTACAGAGAGGGGAGAGGATACAGATTAGATTAACCCATTCCCTCATATTGACGACTCTGTAAAAGTCACTTTGTGAAACCATTGTGATAAATAGAGCATTTGCTCCTATAGGAGCAAATGCTCTATTTATCACAATGGTTTCAAACTACATTTATAATCTAAAAAAATCCTTTTCTCTAGTTAATGCTCCTTTTCGGTAGATTCATTCAAAGAGGTTGTATCTAAAAATTACCTATTATAATATTTGCAAACTACAGTGTATATGCAGCCAGGAACATTCCACTTTGGTAAAATTGAGTTTGAAACGTCCAATACGCAGAGACATGTACGGGAAGAATCTAGTGAAGCGGACCCCGGAAATCATGAATCATAACAAAGCACAGCGCGTGCCTTTTTGAGCCAATAATGTTGCTGGGGAAGTAAAACGCGACGCCATTTTGTTTCATTGCTTTGTGTTTACCTCGGGTCACTGCGGCGACTTTCATACGAAAAACGGCGATTAAAAATTGTTGAATAAAGTTCAATAAACCGATTTCAAACGGGGAAATATTTCATCATATCATTTTTATAACTGGCTTTGATTTTCTGTATGGAAAAAGTTAATAAAGCTGGGGGTTCGGGACGATAGCCCCCGACAGAACAACAACATCCTGCCATTTGCAAATATTCTGACGTCATTAGTTACGTCATCGTTTATTTACCACAACTAACATAATTGTATTATATTTTGCTGTAAAAAATGGTGTCGGGTCGTTTCGGACCCAGTCCGTTTCGGTCCTTAGTCGTTTCGGACCCAATCCATTTCGGTCTTGGTAGTTTCGGCCTTGGTCGTTTCGGCCACATTATAAAATTTGCATTCAAAGGTATAAATGGAACTTGTGATATGATTGAACGGAATACGCAGAATTGAATCCAATACAGAGGTCAGATGATAGGTTAGATGTTAACCTTTAGCCTGTTGATGAATGATTATTTCTGCAAACCACAATATAATTCCATTGGAAACTGACACAGGCCTTATTTTTTTTTAACTATTCCCCTCATATAACACCTTTTCAGGAAATTAAATTTGAAACAGAGTAGACCCAGATCAGACGACAATAATTCTCTTGAAAATGCTACTTTATGAAAATTTAGAATGTGCATCCATATTTAAAATTAATCCGATCATACATGCTGTTATTGGGTGATACGTGATTAAAGAAATAAGCAATGGAATAATTAGTACAAACTATCGTGACTATAAACATCTCATTGATGAGATTAGCGCAAACAAGTATACTACCATTAATTAAAACTTAATTTGTTATTATTATATGATTCAAACAACATTGCAATTGATTCTGGTTGTTTGATAATTAACATTATCATTGTCTATTTCATGGATTCAATAAATTCTTTCAATAAGAGTTTACAAAAACATTAATTTAATTACAAATTTAAACAATGATCAATATGTGCAGCATTTTTTCCAGCAAATATTAAACATTTTATTCTTATTGGGTTTATATGTGCTTCATATAGGGTGGAAACAGATGGAGCTTGATGAGGAACAACTGAGTGCAATAGCACTACATAGGATTTTAGACATAGGGAACTGTCAAATCTGACTGGATATCTCTTTGCTTTCTTTCTTTCTTGTCTCTTGTTAATTGTCAATTTTCTTAAACAGAGAACACACTTTGTTTAAATAAAATTTGATGTCTATTGCTGATATATTCCACGTATTCCTTGGTCGTTTCGGTCCCAAATGTGGCCGAAACGACCAAGGCCGAAACAACCAATGCCGAAACGGATTGGGTCCGAAACGACCCGGGACCGTAAAAAATGGGGTCCGCTAAACTAGATGTGTTCCAACATGTACATACTCTGCAATATTTAACCCGAGACTGTGCAGATTATGTGCCATCTGATCAGGGTCTAGTGTTTGCTCATGGAATAATCAATTGCATAGATCTGATTCTACTGATTCTGAAACGACAAATAATCCCTTGTTCATTGGCCATTATTAAAATTAAGTTAGTGAATATTCAAGGAGTCAATAATTCTTGTATAAATATCCATGAGGGAACTGATTAAATTTGACAAACTGTCTAGTTCTGGGTCTACATTAGTCTCAGTCATTAATGAGCTGTAAGACAGCATGATAATTTTGTGATAGTTGCCATCTGCCATGATATCGTTAAAACCGAAAGTAGCTCGATATCACCATGTAGTGAACTAAGTCTACATCTAGTCACGAAGTAAATCTGTATTTACTTCGTGATCTAGTTAAGTTCATGCATGTCTACAATTTTTTTCTCTAGTACATTTTATTTGTATTTAACACTGTAGCTCAATATGTACAGAGGTCCAGATAAGAGGTGTGGTTTTTTTTCAATAATAACTCCTTTATTTCTCCACCAAACCCTATGTTGATTTCTAGACAACTCGGCACCAAACCAACTCGGCCCCTAGACAATTCGGCCCCTAGACAACTCGGCCCCTGGACAACTCGGCCCTAGACAATTCGGCACCTATATTGCATTAGAATTGTGTAGGTTATTTCAACCTGTTTAAACCATGTTTTTGTGCTTACAGTCTATTGAAATGATAATTATAGATTTTAATTGCATTTACCTAAATTTATCACTGTTTAGACCCAGATGAACGTTTTCTCCGTACCAAGCAGGTATTCAACAGATGCACCCAGGGCTCGGGACGTGGATCCTGCTTTCACGAGCTCCAAATTCTGAATTTTCATTGTGTCATATATGATGTATATGTCCATATATCCCTCCCTCCTTCCCAAATCAGTAATCAAAAAGATGATTGACAGAACAGCAAATATATAGTTAGATAATTTTAATATTGTTACGTAAAACTATAGTAGCAATCTGGTATGCTTAATAAATACGAATATAAATAGATGAAGATATATTTGAGATTGCTACAAACAGTATAGACCCAGATAGAGTACGTATGTCTGATCTGGTTCCGATCTTTTTTAACATTGCCGAAACTAAACACGAGGACCAAATACACATATACAAAAACATATAAAAGAAAATAAAGAACATACAAATACATTAACCTTTAAATAAGGTTGGATCCAGATCGCTCGCCGATTAATTCAATGACTGATCTGGCCCAAATCTGATATTGCTCGTTATATGTACACATATAAACTGGAGGACAAACACACAAGTAAATGAAAAATAAAGCATGCAATCGTTTTCAAGCCAAAATTTGGAAGCAAATAGAATCTAGATTAGATCCCGGTTCCTGATCTGGGTTCTACTCTGTTCGCAGAGGCGTTAAAAGGCTTCTGTATGAGGGAAAGGGTGTGTTAAATTGACACGTGTCGGTATCAGTCAAATGGTGAATTGAAATTCATATTAATTCATATAAACCTTTTTTACCATTTTGACTATTTGCTTCACTATATAAATTACTGAACATTTACAAAAAAACATATGATGCACCTAACACAAAACATAATGTACATCTCTTTGTAAACTGATTAATTGGCACGTGTCGATATCAGTCAATGCGATACCATTAATCTAATCACTATGATATTGCTGATCTATTGAATTAAGCCACCCGCTGCTTTCGTATTTACACGTGCCAATTAATATTGTCCGCCCCGAGATCACAGGTACGGCCGATAATCGGTATGTGACACTGATTGAATTAACAAATATTGCAAGTGGGAAGAAAATATATGCGTCACTGTAAGACATACGCAAAATGCATTATTGCTAATTTTTCATTGATATCAAATACGTTTTCTAAAGAGTTCAGATTAAAAAAGGATATGTCGAATCGTTGATATGTACAGTGCATTGCGATCACATAAAAACTCAATCATTACTTATTCACTTTTATTTTATGGTCCATTAACCATCTACCTGCTATGGAAGTGTACGAATGCGCAAACTCTAGTCTCTTTAATTTTTAAAGTTTCACATATTCTCTTAATTTTAGTTAGAAATGTTGACCGAGTGTCAAATAACTTGGATTCGGATGGTACGTCGAATTACTCGGCATCTCACCCAGATCCAAGCTGCTTGCATACGACAGATGATCTAGGTATTCACTATATCATAAGATTCGTGATTTTTTGTTTATTTTGAATATAAAATTATGACAATTTATATAATTACGGTTAAATGAAACCTGTCTAATTGTTAGGTTTGTGATACGTTGGACATTATTCTGATTCTGGTCTAATTGTTCTACCAGAAGGTTATTTAACACCTGTACACCCACTTTGATGTTATGCCGCAGATTCGTTTTCACATAATCCAATCCGTTTACCTTAGAATCCAAACTGTTTGCAAAGGTAATCATCCTTGTTGACAAAATACATCCATACCAGGCTAATAGTTAAATAATATTAAATATTACGCGCCGATCATAACATAAATTTGAACGCATGAAGCAAAAGGGATCCAAACCAACGTTCTGTACGGACAGTACCAATAATTCATAATAATGATCTGAAAATAACTTCAATTTGAAACTGATTGATCGGGATCCAAAGCATTTAGCATCTCTTCATCAAACCTTAATTTACCGGGTATGGATTTTATCCAATTCAGTGTTCCATAATAACAATTTATAATAATGATCTGGATCCACCTTATAAGTTCATTTTATTGATTGATTGACAGGGAAACTATAAATTTGATAACAAAAATTAATAAAAATAAATAGGTGCCGAATCGTCTAGGGTAAATTTTTGGGAGGGGCCGAGTTGACCATGGGGCCGAGTTGTCTAGGGGACGAATTGTCTAGGGGCCGAGTTGGTTTGGTGCCGAGTCGTCCAGAAACCCCCTATGTTGTGCCAGAAACCCCCTATGTTGTGACTAACGCTTTAGAATCGTCCCTTCGAGACGATTCTTAAGTGGTCACAACACGGGGTTTAGTGAAGAAATGACGATTTTAGTATCCGAGTACGCACATTTATCTGTTGCTCTGATGTAGACATACTGATGTAACGAATTGCATGCATTCACTCCTACGGATTGCCAAAATGATGACAATTACAGTGATCTGTAGCACCCATGGAAACACCGGCAACTTCAGCATTCATTTCCTGTTCACAACATGCTTTTCAAGTGTCTTGTCTTCAAAAGATCTTATCTGAGACACTTATCAAGGAAGTATTGCATTAATAAGCAATCCATTCATATTTTGGAAGTTAGCCCATTTTGCATTGGTTTTTTTCAAAGCTATTTAGATCTATTAGTTTATTATTAGTTTCCATATCACTTCTTCACGAATCACTGCAGATTTGTGCAGCGTGATTTGTACACGCTCGAAATAATAACACAAAATACCGATATGTGCCGGTGTTATTAAAATTTTGACCCCGTTGATTTTTGTTCAATGTAAGAACAGAGACATATACCCCGGTGCGATCTGTCTACGTTCATGACCATATCTTGACGCCCGCTAAAGCACCCATCTAAAGTAAATTTTGAAAAAGAAAACAACAAAAAACAGGACAGATATCTAAAACAAACAGACAGACACAAACACAGAGTTCGTCACATGCAACATCAAAATTTTGATCAGGGTCTGCTCTGATTGCCTATTATAGTTTAAACATATTTTATTACTCATATTTTCACAGTTGTACATATATGCATTTTACAAATTACCACAATTAGATGTAAAAGTAAATGGGTTGGACCACAAGTTCTGACAACATTAGAAAAGGTCCTCCTATTTTTTTTTTAATTTTAAACATATGATATAATATAGACATGATTCTGCAGTTTCTGCCATTGCAAAAAAAAAAAATCATGTATCCCTGTGCTATTACATGTATAACACATTAACTTAACCCTTCGCTTGCTGTTCACGTCAATATACCTACCTGTAAATAGTGAAGACCCAGATGAGACAGCTCCTGGAGGAGCTGTCTCATCAGGGTCTGCACTATTTACAAGTTGATTGTGCAACCAGTGCACTCCACAGCAGTGATTGCACAGCGAAACACTTGCACACAGTGAAGCTATATGTAATTATACAACAGGGCATGGGTAAAGAAAGAGAAATGTATTTTAAAATTCAGCAAGCGAATGGTTAATTAATATCCACGACGTCATTATTTCTTACATGAATATTCATGGAGTAAAGGGTAAACTATGACACACAGATAACCGAAAAACAACCGTTTTTAACCATTTCTTTCATGAATATTTATGAAAGAAATAATGTCATCATGAAACTGGGTCATGTCTGTTTGCTCTATTTGCAAAGACATTAAAGTGCGTTTCTATGTGGAAAGGGGCTAAACATAATGTTTACAACTGATACCAACACCATTAGTTACTAACCCTTTCCATCGGATCTATATTACACCATAAGCAAACATAGCAGACCCTGATCAGACGGATCCTATAGGAGCCGTCTGATATGGGTCTACTCTGTTTGCAGATGCGTGAAAATGCGCTTACACAAGGGAAAGGGTTCATGCGCCACTGGTGCTTATTGTGATAGTTTCATATTATTTTTTTCTTCATATTTTCTGCTTGTCTTCACAAAAATGCTATGTTAATCAGAGGCCCAGATCAGATGCGTAAAATTAAACATTTTCAAGAATAGCTCCGTACGTTATTTCTCTATCAAACCCTATAATGTGACCATTCATTAAAATCGTATCAAAGAGACGATTCTAAAGAGTGGTCACAGTACAGGGTTTGATGGAGAAATAACTATTTTAGTACAGTAAAACCTCTCTTAACCGGAATTCTAGTAGATAATAATTTAGACACTTTTAGGCAGGTGGCTGCTTAATGCAGGGTGAAAGTCATGCAGAAAGCTCCTCTAGGAGCTTTCTGCATGACTTTCACCCTGCATTAAGCTGCCACCTGTCTCCAAGACCGATATTCATACTAAATTTAACGGCCGGTTAAGAGAGGTTATACTGTATATGAGTACGCACCTATATCTGTAGTTCTGGTTCATGTTAATGTTATTCTCTTTGCGTATGATTCTACAACATTCACAACTAAACTTCTTCAATGAATATCTTACGACTTGTTCCTTCTTTCTAAAGTCCGGTAATCCATTCACCTACATTGGCGTCAAATGATATTCGTTACATGTCGCCTGCTATTAGTGACTGTGTAAGAGTGGACTTTCCTTAAATTTCTCTTTTTCTAATTGTAAGTAGTGTATCAAACAGTTTGGATCCTGATGAGAAGCCGAGTTACTCGGCGTCTCATCTGGATCCAAAATGTTTTGAAAATGTTACTATACATATTCGCCCTTTGCAGCAAGCCTTGTTCAGAAATGAAATGGAAGAAACTTAACCCATTACTCCATAAATATTTATGAAATAAATAATGACCTCATGAATATTGATTATATTATTTTTTATAATTGCACATGGAAACACAAATTTCTAGCCATGACAGAAACTGCAGAATCATATCTATATCATATCATAAGCAAACAGAGCAGAACCTGACCAGACGGCTCCTATAGGAGTCGTCTGATCTAGGTCTACTCTGCAGATTGCAAATTCGTAGAAAGGCATATTGATGGAGTAAAGGGTTAAAACTTATGAAGATTTGTTCCTTGACCACGAGTCCGTAACTTGGAGAATGGAGTGTGGTTTGTAATTATTTCATAACAGATAGAGTAAAAACCTAATACATTGTCAATGACTACAATAAATTAATATAAATGTTTATAGTGATTATGCTAGCTATAGAGTATCCCCGTGTAACTGGTAATGCAGGGTTTTTTTCACCTTCTATAACAGAGGCCTGTAAAAGGCCCCATCGCAATTGAAAATTTCTTTAAAATAATGCAGTTTTCCCAAAAATACAAACTTACACCAGCTTTTTTGTTTCCCAAATCAGCAATTTTAGCGATAATTCTTCCCAAAATCAGCAGGCTAAGGCCCTTTCCCATTAACCCTTTACCCAATAGCCTGTTTCTAGTTTTGAAGACATATGACCACTTAAAGCAGGTTGAAAGTAAAGCAGAATGCGCCTTAAGGCGCATTCTGCTTTACTTTCAGCCTGCTTTAAGCTACCACCTACTAGGATATAGAAAATATTTATTATGCAATATGTTCATGACTGTATGAATTTGAACTATTTTCTTCAGCGGAGGAATAAATCAAACACGCTAAAAGCCGCTTCTATCAGGTAAAGGGTTAAGAGAGAAAAGCCCGGTATGGTGCACGTATGGGCGGTATCGTAATTATGCATACAGTCAAGGGGGAGAAACTGTCATCCTAAATGCGTATGACGAAACAAGTTTTTATTTCTATTTACAACCGAAATGATGACTTCACTACGGAAACCCTGGAGGAACATTTATTATTTATCATTTATTACTTACAATTTATTATTCAAAACTTATTACTTATTAGTTATAATTTATTACTTATTATTTATCACTTAATATCCGGTATACTCTTTATGGTGGAAAATGTTCGGTTGAAAATGGGTATGAAAATTTACTATTTTAATGTAGGCCCTATTAATATGACTATGGGTAAAACAATATATGAAATAAATAATTCTCTAAACAGAGGCACAGCATCTATTATAGGAATTACCTAGGTTCGTTTTTAATGGTGTCCTGCACTTTGTATAAAGCTTCAATATGCGGCATTACACATGGCAAGTGTCCATTTATAGACTGATTAATTTAACCCTTTCGCTGCCAAACTCTGTCGTCTGCTAACTTTGTCGTCTGCTACAATTTTTCTTTTTTTTTAATTTTCTTCATTTTTGTTTCAAAAACATAGTAACAGTAACAAACATTTTGGATCCTGATGAGACGCCGAGTTACTCGGCGTCTCATCTGGATCCAAACTGTTTGCATAGGTAATCACAGATCCGGCATTGGCAGCGAAAGGGTAAAAAAGTGCCAAAGTATATCAACAAATATATTCTGTTAAATGAATGCTAACTGTTCTACTACTTAACCCTTTCCTCCATAAATACGCCTTTCTACGCCTCTGTATACGTCTTTTTGAAACCATTGTGATAAATAGAGCATTTGCTCCTAAGGAGCAAATGCTCTATTTATCGCAATGGTTTCAGAACTACAAAACTATAAAATGGAGCTTTAGGATTTTTCATATAAACAAGTTGTCTATGTTGCTGCAGACTCCCTTACTTTAACCCTGTCCCTCATATAAACGTGTTTTCACGCATTTGCAAACAAAGTATAGACCCAAATCAGACGGCTCCTATAGGAGCCGTCTGATCAGGGTCTGCTCTGTTTGCTAATGGAATTTGATAGATACGTTTCTTTAGTTTCTAAAATGGCTACAATGATACACCTTCCACATCTCATTATAACTGTTTTGTCCATGACTATTCATTAGGTATTGAAGGTTGAAATAAACATAGAACAGGGAAAGGGTTTAAACAGAGAAGAGGGCTATTGCACTGGACCTTTAAATGTGACATTGACTTTGAGCCAACATGACTGCCATGCGTGTTCTGCACATCGTCCCAATTTAGCTAACATTTGACTCAAGTTTTATGAAAGTCCTTCAACGGGTTTAGAAGATATATAGAGCGGACACAAAAAGATATAATGACGGTTAAAATACTTGACCTTCAACTGTGACATTGACATTGAGCCGAAATAACTGCCACATGTGTTCTGCACATCGTCTTAACTTGGTTAACATTTGAGGAAAGTTTCACGAAAATCCTTCCAGGAGTATAGGAGACATATAGACGGATGGATAGACGGACGGACGAACGGACGGACATACGAAGACCATTCCTATAACTCCGCTCCGCGGCGGGGATTATATTTTTTAAATTTTCTTACTCATTTTCCATGCTCCATTTCCCGCCATAAAGAGTACCGGATAGTAAGTGATACACAATAAATACTAAATTATAAATAATAAATACAAACTGTCCATAAGGGCTTCCGTAGTTCACAGCTTTCGTAGTATATAATTAATCGACGAATCGAATTGGTCCACATTAAACGGGTTCCGCACGGTACTTGAAGTGTTGTCATTTTTCGTAATGCTTCGTTTTTTGTCAACACGCTTAATAATGAATACTTCTGATGCGGCGGTCCGGTGCATTTGCGACGGTATATGCGTTTGGTATTCAAAATTAACTAGGACTAGTTTTTGCAATAACAGATATTACAAACAGATATTAAAAAACAAATTCAGCTACATCTCAATCGTACCGGAACATATAATGAAAGATGTAAACACTATTAAGTTGAATACATTTTTTGCAGCTACTTTTGTACCCGTATGTACATTTGAACCTGTCTCAACTCTTTTGGCGCCAAATTTAAAAGTGTCGTCTGCAATAATAGTTTCATATGGAATATAATTCTAAACTAAATATAAAGGTAAATTAGTAATACATTTGTTTTTAAAAACCTGTATGCTTGGGTTAAAATAACACAGAAAACAGTGAAGTCCAAAGTCAGATGCCGCCTTGAAAAGGCGGCATCTGACCTGGGACTGCACTATTTTCAATGGTGCCAACAGGCGACATTGGCGCCGAAAGAGTTAAGCTACCTTATATTGATTGGACAAATAAATATTAAAAAAGCAGGTGATTGCTTAAAACAGGAATAATGCAGAAAGCTCTATACAAGCTTTCTGCATTACTTTTGACCTGCATCAGGCTACAATATGCCTAAGAGAACCTTAACCCCTTTAATAATGCTAATAATTCGTGGTATCAATTTTATAATCAACAAAAAGTCATATTGTGGTTTTATATTGGGTAATCTCCACACTCCTTTAACCCTTTACTTCAAAGTTACATCTTTTCACACCTCTGCAAAAAGAGTAGATTCAGATCGAAATACTCTTATATATAGGAACTGCCTAATCAACGTCTGTTGTGTTTGTTTATGGAATTACAATGCACAATGATTTGATTCTATATTTACTGCCGTGGCCAAAACTTTGCGTTCAGTATGATGTGCCATTATAAAAAACATAATCTAATTTATATTTGCGAGGCTGTTATTCATACATGAATATTAATAAGGAAGCGGGTTTGAATAAATATACCTAAACTGGTCGTACCAAAGTAAGTTAAACCTTTCCTTCATATAAAGGTGTTTTCACGCTTTTGCAAACACAGTAGACTTATTCAATGAGGTTGTTTCTAAAGATAGTGTGTGAGGGACATGGTTAAGTAACTGTCGTCTGCAAAATGGTCGTCTGCTTCAGTACTTAATCCTAAACCCACAACAACACGCGATCCCATAAACGGGACACGGACAAACACTGCAGACCCAGACCGGAGGTTCCTAGAGCAGTCCTCTGATCTGGGTCTGCACTCTTTGCTATATACCAATTTATGCCACAGGTTCTCACAAGAGGGATGCTGAAGGAGTCCTCTGATCTGGGTCTGCACTATTTGCTATATACCAATTTATGCCACAGGTTCTCACCAGAGGGATGCTGAAGGAGTCCTCTGATCTGGGTCTGCACTATTTGCTATATACCAATTTATGCCACAGGTTCTCACCAGAGGGATACTGGAGGAGTCCTCTGATCAGGGTCTGCACTCTTTGCTATATGCCAATTTATGCCACAGGTTCTCACCAGAGGGATACTGGATTCATGAGACCTCTGATCAGGGTCTGCACTCTTTGCTATATGCTAATTTATGCCACAGGTTCTCACCAGAGGATTTTTGGAGGTGTCCTCTGATCAGGGTCTGCATTCTTTGCTATTTGCCAACTTATGCCACAGGTTCTCACCAGAGAGATGCTAGAGGAGTCCTCTGATCAGGGTCTACACTCTTTGCTATATGCCATTTTATTCCACAGGTTTTCACCAGAGGGATACCGGAGGAGTCCTCTGATCTGGGTCTGCACTATTTGCTATACGCCAATTTATGCCACAGGTTTTTACCAGAGGGATACTGGATGAGTCCTCTGATCAGGGTCTGCACTCTTTGCTATACGTCAATTTATGCCACAGGTTTTCACTAGCATATACAGTTGAACGTCAATAGCTCGAACTCGGATAACTTGAACTTCGGGATAACTCGAAGTTTAAATTCGGCCCTTCCAAAATTTACAATACAAAATTGATCTGATGTATACATCACTACGCACATCTAGAAACACACATGAAATCTTAATGCAGTTCGAAAGTAATACTGAAAACCCCATACATGAGCTTTCAGCATTACGTAGACTTGCATTAACCTTTTCGGCGCCAAATTTCTAATTGTCGTCTGCAACCCAGTTTTGTTAAAATATATCGGCTAATTAAGGAAATGATATAAATAAATTTAAATATCAAAGGAGTAAAACTCAGATATAGAACTAGAGACTGAGACAAAAAGTGAAGTCCCTGATCAGACACCACCTTTCAAAGCGGCGTCTGATCTGGGACTGCACTATTTGTCGGGATGCATTTATGCGACATCGGCGGTAAAAGGGTTAAGCTGTGAAATTTAGAAATTGTCCAGTTTAGAAATCGGATGAATCGAACTTCGGCTATCTCGAAGTAATTTATGTGGTCCCTTGAAGTTCGAGATATTGAAGTTCAACTGTATGTTTTGCAGGAACCACTCAAAAGTAACATACACGAGTTTACTTGATATTTCATTGGCGTTGAAATGTTAAAATGCTTACAATATATACTGACTCAAACCCTGCTCTGCCACAGTTCTGACTTACTGTTACATGTACAGTAGAACCTGCCTTAACCCTTTCACTGTTCAGTATTCGGTAAAGAAATAAAGACACCATAAATATTTATTACTTGAATTTTAATATTGGCATATGTACGCATGAAATTTTGGTATTGGTAGAAACGGTAGCGTGAGATCCATAATACAGTAAAATCTCTCTATAACGGCCATTAAATTACACCAAGTGTTTTGTGTTAAAGGCAGGTGGCTGCTTAAAACAATGTGAAAGTAAAACAGAACGCTCCTATAGGAGCGTTCTGTTTTACTTTCACCTTGCTTTAAGCAGCCATCTGCCCTAAATACAAACTTATTAACACAATTTAGTGGCCGTTATGGAGATGTTTTACTGTATTTCATAGGCAAACATAGCAGACCCTGAGCCGTCTGATCTGGGTCTACTCTGTTTTCAAATGCGTGAAAATGCGCTTATATGAAGGAACCCCTTAAGCTGCCATTAAAAAGAGGCCTAATTATGGGCCTATAAAGCAGGGGGTATACTAGTGAGTAGTGACCGAGTTTCAAAAGGCTTGCCTCTTGGCGAGACACCGGGCTACTTAGCGTCTCATCAGAATCCAAGCTGTTTGTTCGATAATGCCGTTGTTTTTTTTTAATTTTCTTTTCAAAATCAATTTCAGAAAGATGTTCACTGGTCCTTCATTCCTCAGTTTTTCTATAAAGTTTAACTGTGATATTTTTCTTTTAATTGCGTATCGATCTTAGACTTATGTCTTCCTATAATGAACATTATATTACAAGGACTACCATCGAAATAAGGTTTTTTTGTGTATAATCCTTTACTTTTTAATGTAATTTCCACGTTAATAATTCTATATCATTTATATATTTTCGCTTAATTATCATGTCCATTACCGTAACTCTTTGTGCAATATATACGGTACCTTATTTATCTTGATGGTTGAGTATAATAACTGGTTTAAACTTTTACCTCGTAGAAACACCTTTTCATCCAGACTATACTCAGAACAGATGACTCCTATTGTAACTTTCTGGAGCCAAACTTTCGTCTCGGCTGAGACGCATCTCAAAGTGATTTGAGAAGTTTTCTGAAAGTCGATTTTTGAGAAATATCAAGTGAGACAGAATTGAGTTTTGCTGAAGTTGAGATAGCGATATCAGGGTGTGCTCTTTTGTCTATTATATAAGTACATCTGATTCTACAGGTTCTGTCGTGGCAAAAACACACTGTGTTCACATGACATTGTTTTATTCGATGCATGTTTTAAATGTCATGTACGTTTTAACCCTTTGCCTGCTAAGCGCGACCACTGCTGAGAGCCTGATGAGACGCCGAGTAACTCGGCGTCTCATCAGGATCCAAGCTGTTTGACACTCGGTCAATAGTTTCTCAAAAACTTGATCGAACCGAAGCAACAACTGAAGCAGATCAGAGTTTGATCAGACATTACTTTTTCCAGCAGAAAGTGAAGGAGTTAGAATAGTTTTGCACCAAGCCAATACGAATAAAACCTGCCCTACCATACCCATCGCACCATACACCATCCCCACCCTTCGCCTGACCGCCCACCCGCCCGTCCGTTTATCTATCTATCTTCGATCGATCGACCCATCCATCCATTCATCCATCCATCTGCTACATGCATAAACCCATATCCTCTCAACACTTTATACGCCGCCTGTGTGACTACACCAGCCAAAATTCAAAAAAAGCAACAAGGAACTAGTTTTACCCGGTACTCCATATATACGCCGTTTAATGCCATTGCAAACAGAGTAGACCAGGGTCCATGCTTATAAAGGTTTTTAATTGAGTCTGAGATCGTTCTCAAGCTTTTGATTGGTCAGATTTTAGCCTTTGGTCAGATTTGAGTTCTCAAGCTTTTGATTGGTCAGATTTGAGCCAAAGACTCAAATCTGACCAATCAAAAGCTTGAGAACTCAAATCTGACCAATCAAAAACTTGAGAACGAACTCAGAGTCAACTAAAAGTTTTATAAGCATGGACCCAGATCAGACGGATCACGTAGGGATCGTCTGATCAGGGCCTCCTGTTTTCTTATGGAAATATACAGCTTCTACCCAAAGGTGCCCGGTGCATGCTTGGACTCACCCATGGACCCCCCCCCCCAAAAAAAAAAAAAAAAAATAAAAAAAAAAAAAAAAAAAAAAATAAATAAATAAAAAAAATAAAAAATAAAATAAAATCGAAGTATGTTAAATTAACCTTAAACGTTCTATTTGAAACAAGAAAAACACGACCCGGAAAAAATCCTATCGGGTCTATGATAATACATATATAGACCCGATAGGATTTTTTTCCGGGTCGTGTTTTTCGATCATTTTATTTTTTTTATTTGGGGGGGGGGTTCCGTGGGTGAGTCCAAGCATGCGTCGGGCACCTTTGCTTCTGCCATGTCCAGGATTTCTTGTGTGCATTCCTTTACTGCATATAGTGACAAAATAAATATTAATTGGATTGATTGTTATAACAAAACATAGACATGTGTACTCTAAATGGTGATATCGAGCTACTTTCGGTTTTAACGATATCCCGGCAGACGGCAACTGTCCCAAAATTAGCATGCTGTCTTACAGGTCATTAATGAGACTAAAACAATGGCCATGGTAGAAACTGTAGAACCATATACCGGTATGTTTTATTCCATAAGCAAACATAAAATATACTGATATCAGGGTCTACTATGTTTGCAAAGAAGTAGAAAGGCGTATTTATGGAGTAACGGTTTAATGATAAGCGGGACCCGTCAAAACGGACCCATCCAAACACGGTCCGTCTAATTGGGACCCGTCAAAACGGGACCATCCAAACACAGTCCGTCTATTATAATTGGGACCCGTCAAAACGGGCCGATCCAAATACGGTCCGTCAAATTGGGACCCGTCAAAACGGGACCATCCAAACACGGTCCGTCTAATTGGGACCCGTCAAATCGGGACCATTCAAACATGGGCCATCCAAATGGAACCCGTCCGAATGGTAAAATTAATTTAATATTCTCGATATCTTTATTTCTTGCACGAATATCCATGCAGTGAACGGGTTAAGTAGTTTCACAGAAGTAAAACAAACAAGTTGAAACAACCCCATAAAGTGACACTGAACTATTGTAGATACATATATATAAGCGTCGAATAAACACGAGTTACCTGATCATTTTTGTCACGAGTCCGTTCGTGGTCATCCGATGTGCCAGGCAGCTGATTGTGTGAAGACTTTGATTTACCTTCCATTGCAAATTTAACTCCACCGCCTCCACCATTAGAATTTATTATAACACCTAAGTTCAATAATACATACACGCGTGTCTTTATCACGACTGAGAAAAAAGCGATTTTGGCCAATACAACATATTACAATTGTACATGTATTTATATCGTAAAACGGCCTTGGTAACTCTGCATGCCAGCTGGAAAACCACGATTAAACTATACAAACTGTTTAGATCCTTATGAGACACCGAGTAACCTGGTCAGGGATGGTGACTCAAAAGGATAAAACAATATTATGCAATATTTGAAACTATTTTTTAAAACAACAACAACAACAACAACACATGATTTACAGACGACCAGTTATTTAGCGTACAGCGCGTTAAACAGCTCATGCAATACACACTTTGCAAATACTTGTACCGCACATTATCAATCAAATAAGCAAACGGCTTTTTTCGCCACGGTTTCAGTCAACGACAGCTTGTCCGTACAGTAAAACCTCTCTATAACGGCCATTAAATTGTGTTGATTATATAGTTGGTATTTAGGACAGGTGGCTGCTTAAAGCAATGTTAAAGTAAAACAGAACGCTCCTATATGAGCGTTCTGTTTTACTTTTACCTTGCTTTAAGCAGCCACCTGCCTTTAACACAAAATACTCGATGTAATTTAGTGGCCGTTATAGAGAGATTTTACTGTATATACATTATCAATAAGCGGGGCCCATCCATCCGTACACACTACTAGACATGTATATAGTACTTTATACTACGCACTGAGGGGTAGGAGCGGGGTGTATTCACAAATACGGACACACCCATATATTGGACACACACACACTTATTAATACATTAGTGTACTCAACATAAATGATACTCAGACCCCGCGGCTAGAAAACGTTTTGCTGAGTCTGAGTTCATTCTCAAGCATCTGATTGGTCAGATTCTGAGCGAGCTCAAAAGCTGACCAGTCAGATACCTGAAAATTTACGCTTAATTCTTTCGCTATCAAATCTGTCTTCTGCAAACTTTGTTGTCTGCAACAATTTTTTTTTAAATCTTCATGTTTTGTTTAAAAACACCCAGTCACAGTAACAAATTGTTTGGACCCTGATGAGACGCCGAGTTACTCGGCGTCTCATCTGGATCCAAACTATTTGCACAGGTAATCACAAATGCGACATTGGCAGCGAACTATTTGGCTGTCGATATAGACTTATAGAGAATATGTGGTCACCTCAACCCTTTCCCCTGTTCTATATTTAGTTCAAATTTCATTACCCTACTGGGATATTCATGGACAAAATAGTTATAATCAAATATGAAAGGTTGAACATTGCAGCTATTTTAGATTAAGAAACTAAAGATACATGTTTTTCAAATTCCGTTGGCAAACAGAGCAGACCCTGGTCAGACGGAACCGTCTGATCTTGGTCTTCTCCTTTTGCAAATACCGGTGAAAAGCGTTTATGTATGAAAGAAAGGGTTAACCCCCCCCCCCCCCCCCCCCACTCCCTACTGACGCCTTTCGACGCCTCTGTAAAAGTCATGTTTTGAAACCTTTGTGATAAGTAGAGCATTTGCTCCATAGAAGCAAATGCTCTATTTATCACATTGGTTTCGTTTCAAAACTATATACTTCAAAAGAATTCTCTTTTTTTTTCTAGCAAATGCTCCTTTTCAGTAGATTTATTCAAATAAGTTGGGTCTAAAAGTAGTCTAGGAGGGAAAGGGAAATACAGTTGAACTTCGATATCTCGAACTCGGATAACTCGAACTCCGGGATAACTCGAACAAAAAGTTCAGTCCCTCCAAAACTTACAATTAAGAATTGCTCTAAATTATATCGCAACAGATATCTAGAAACACGTGTTACAGCTTAATACAGGTCTAAAGTAATGCTGAAAGCTCCTACAGGAGCTTTCAGCATTACTTTAGACCTGTATTATTAAGCTGTGGCTTTGAGAAATGGTTCAGGTTAGATATCGGATAACTCGAACTTCTGTTATCTCGAACTAATTTGTATGGTCCCTTGAAGTTCGAATTATCGAAGTTCAACTGTATTGTACTACAAACAGTGTGGGTGCGTAAGAAACACCTTATAAGTTGGCGTCTCACCAGGATCGGCCACTCATGTAAAAACTTGCATTTGTAAAGAAATGACAACTAGACATACCACTAAAGGTGATTAATACCCCCACTAGCACATTTGACACAAAGATGGGGTTATAGAAATAAAGCTCCCGACCGCTAAATTTTCATTTGATAAATTAAGAAAAGGGAGATAATTCATTCAAAACCTTTACCGCAGATGCAGAACTTCAGATGGTATTCAACAATACTGCAAAATTAAAAAAAATTGTTGAGGTATGACAGAGAAAAACTCTGAAAAAAATTAATTTATTAAAACAAGCCAATGTTTTGACAATAATAACAAAGGGCAATAACTCCAAAAATACGGAAGACAGAGTTATGGACATTGTGCACTGCACTTGTGGTCAATATGTTCTATCTGTATATGAAGTTTGAAGTCAATAGCTTTTATATTTTGAAAGTTATGATCCGGACTAGCCCGATTTTGAGAAAAATAATACAGGACAATAACTCCAAAAATACTGAAGACAGAGTTACGAACCTCACTGCACTTGTGGTCAATGTGATCTATCTGTATACGAACTTTGAAGTCAATAGCTTTTATACTTTGGGAGTTATGATCCGGACAAGCCGGCCGGACGGGCGGACGAACAGACGGACGGACATGGTGACTCTAGTATACCCCCACCATAAACAAACTACGTTTGTGGGGGTATAAAAATCTGTATAAGCCATTATCCCATGCATACGTGTACATGTATATAGGACTCGTCAAAATGGTGACGAAACTTCACGGGAAGCTTCAATATTTAGGAAGTATTCACACCTGTTCAATGCTAGATCGGCTGTCTAGATCAACCTGGTTATTCAAAGTATCACATTAACCCATTTGCGCCCAGTGGATTCTTCCACGCATATATATTGGATGCGTCCATTTTCTATCTAAGGGACGCCTGGTTTAAATTTTCATTTTCGTTTTGTTTCATATTGAAATTTCTATCAGCAAACAGTGAAGACTCTGAACAGACGCCGCATAATGCGGCGTCTGATCAGAGTCTACACTGTTTGCCTACACCCAATATATGGGACCGTGGAAACAAATGGGTTAATAACCTCATTCAGTTATAATTCTAGTTCCCCCATACTCCTCCTCTTCCTGGTCGATATTCCTGCATGTTATATGTTTGATACATGCACAGTAAAACCCCGCTAATGCGACCACCTAAAAGAGGTATAATTATGGGTGCTGGATGCAGGTAGTAGCTTAATGCAGGACACAAGTAATGGAGCTTTCTGCATAACTTTCATCCTGTATTAAGCTACCACCTGCTTATAAAGACAGTCATGTGGTCGCATTAGAGGGGTTCTACTGTAGTATATGGTATAAAATTACCTTATCTTATTACGCAGAATATCATAAACTTTCCTTACGTTGACTATCTGAATTAACACATGCTAGAACCTACGCATGCAATCAATGTCACGTGATATATTCATGTAGAAAACAATGTCACGTGATACATCAATCTCTATCAGGTATCAATCCATTCAAGTTGTATGTATCAACCCTTATACCTGTATGTGGTAATCCCTGTCTACATCCAATATAATTCTAACTTAATGATTGTACAGTAAATCCCTGTCTACATCCAATATAATTCTAACTTAATGATTGTACAGTAAATCCCTGTCTACATCCAATATAATTCTAACTTTAATGATTGTACAGTAAATCCCTGTCTACATCCAATATAAATCTAACTTAATGATTGTACAGTAAAATCTGTCTTACATCCAATATAATTATAACTTAACGATGTACAGCAAAATCTGTCTACATCCAATATAAATCTAACTTAATGAGTGTACAGTAAAATCTGTCTACATCCAATATAAATCTAACTTAATGATTGTACAGTAAATCCCTGTCTACATCCAATATAATTATAACTTAACGATGTACAGCAAAATCTGTCTACATCCAATATAAATTTAACTTAATGAGTGTACACTAAAATCTGTCTACATCCAATATAAATCTAAACTAAATGAGTGTACAGTAAAATCTGTCTACATCCAATATAAATCTAACTTAATGATTGTACTGTAAATCCCTGTCTACATCCAATATAAATCTAACTTAATGATTGTACAGTAAAATCTGTCTACATCCAATATAATTATAACTTAACGATGTACAGCAAAACCTGTCTACATCCAATATAAATCTAACTTAATGATTGTAGAGTAAAACCTGTCTACATCCAATATAAATTGAGCTAAATGAGTGTACATTAAACCCTGTTTATATCCAATATCAATCTAATTCTTGGTTAACTCTTTACTCCACAAATACACCTTTCTACATGTAGTAGTTAACCCTTTCCTCCATAAATACGCATTTCTACGCCACTGTAATAGTAACTTTTTGAAACCATTGTGATAAATAGAGCATTTGCTCCATAGGAGCAAATGCTCTATTTATCACAACGGTTTCATAACCACACAATTCTAAATTTTTCATTTTCTCTAGTAAATGCTCCTTTTCGGTAGATTTATTGAAAGAAGCTGGATCTAAAAATAGCCTATGAGGTAATGGGTTAACGCTGGACGAACATTGTGTAGAAAGTTCATAGAGGAGCTTTCTGCACTACTTTCGTCCTGCATTAGACAGGTTCGACTGTACTTACATTTGAAAATAGTGTGGACCCAAATCAGAGGACCCATAGAGGAACCCTCTAATCAAAATCTGAACTCGAGAAACAGGAAAAACAATGTAGACCCTGATGAGAGGGCTTCTCTATGCGCCCTCTCATCTAGGTCTACACTGTTTGCAAATGTCATTAGTGACTCGTTTCCCGCAAATAACCCTTTCCCTCATATAAACGTGTTTTCACTCATTTGCAAACAGAGAAGACCCAGATCAGACGGTTCCTAAAGGAGCCGTCTGATCAGGGTCTGCTCTGTTTGCTAATGGAATTTGAAAGATATGATTCTTTACTTTCTAAAATGGCTACAATGATCCACCTTCCATATTTCATTATATCAATTTTGTTCCAAACATTTTATGTAGATATTGAAAATGAAATAAACATTGAACAGGGAAAGGGTTAAATAGTTAATTCTAATGGACTTGCCAAAAAGGGGATTATTGAACATGCAGCAAATATTCACTTCAACTGACACTCAAAGACAGTTTATTTTGTATTCTATAGATACGTGATAGCTTAACCCTTTACTCCATGAATATTCATGTCAGAAATAATGACATCGTGAATATTACTTGGTTATTTTTTTCTAATTTCGTCAATGACTAGGACATTTTTATCATGACAAACCTGTAGTAATAGGTACAATAAAACCTCTCTAAACCGGAATTCTAGTTGAGAAGAAGTTCGATACTTTTAGGCTGCTTAATGCAGGGTGAAAGTCATGCAAAAAGCTGACAGAGGAGCTTTTTGCATGACTTTCACCCTGCATTATGCTGCCTGTCAAACCAGTATTAACCCTTCGCTTGCTATTCACGTCAATATACCTACCTGTAAATAGTGAAGACCGAGATGAGACAGCTCCTGCAGGAGCTGTCTCATCAGGGTCTGCACTATTTACAAGTTGATTGTACAACCAGTGCACTCCACAGCAGTGATGTCACAGCGAAATACTTGTACACAGTGAAGATATATGTAATTATACAACAGGGCATGGGTAAAGAAGGAGAAATGCATTTTAAAATTCAGCAAGCGAAGGGTTAATACTAATTGAAGTGTCCGGTTTATAGAGGTTTTACTGTATTTGTTATTTCATAAGCAAAACATCTACAGCAGAATCTGATCAGATTGCTCTTATAGGAGTCATATGATCTGAGTCTTCTCTGTTCGCAAAAGTGACAAAAGTCATCTCTATGCCACAGAGGATTAATGGATGATACAGGTAATTCAAAAAGCTCCTACAGGAGCTTTCTGCATAGATTTTATCCTTCATTAGCAGTAATCTGCTTTTGAAACTTTTGACCATTTCCTTCCTATAAATTAAACACCTTTTCACGCACAAGTTTGCAAACAGAGTAGACCCAGATCAGACAGTTTCTACTAATACAAACACCTGTATACACTGTACGTATACCATTCTAAATACATATTCAGCTTATAAATGTTCATATTGCAGTGCCGTAAAACCTAACTAAATCACTCACCCTATTAACCCTTTCCCTGTTCTATGTTTATTTTAAATTTCAATACCTACTGGATATTCATGTACAAATTTGTTGTAATGAAACATGGAGGGTGGAACATTGTAGCCATTTTATCAAGTATAGAAACATATCTATCAAATACCATAAGCAAACAGAGCAGACCCTGATCAAAGGTGCTCGACGCATGCTTGGACTCACCCATGGAAACAACCCCCCCCCCCCCCCCCCCCCCAAAAAAAAAAAAATGATAATAAAAAAAATTGTGATGGAATTATGTTAAACTAGCCTAAAACTATCTATTTGAACCTTAAACCACTCCGAAAAACGAGAAAAGCACGACCCGGAAAAAAATTTCCTATCGGGTCTATATATGTATCAATACATATATAGACCCGATAGGAAATTTTTTCCGGGTCGTGTTTTTCTCGTTTTTCGGAGTGGTTTTAGGTTCAAATAGATAGTTTTAGGCCAGTTGAACATGCTTCGATCACAATTTTTTTTTTTTTTTTTTTTTTTTTTTGGGGGGGGGGGGGGGTGGTTCCATGAATGAGTCCAAGCATGCGTCGGGCACCTTTGACCCTGATCAGACGGCTCCTCTAGGAGCCGTCTGATCTGGGTCTACTCTGTTTGCAAATGCGTGAAAACACGTTTATATGAGGCAAAGGGTTAATTGACAATATCCATAAAAGAGTAATCCTTAACTCCATAAACTTTATGTACACCTTTTCATGCACAATCACATGCAAACAGACTAGACCCAGATCAGATGGTTGCTACAGGAGCCATCTGACCAGAGCATGTTAGATTTGCTTATGGAAAATACTGATCAAATTAATATATAGTCTCGGTCATGGTCAGTATTTCTTGTGTTCATGCACAATCAAAACAAATCTAATCGATATTCACGATGTCATTATTTCTTTCATAAGTATTCATGCATGCATCTTCGATCTTTGCGAAGTGTTGAAAGAAGCTGTACCCTTCTCATTACAACACATTATAGCAATGCAATTTAACCCTTTCACCGCTAATGTCGCGCGAAAAAAAATGCACCACGACAAATAGTGCAGTCCCAGATCAGACGCCGCATTTCCCGCCAGGGACTTCATTATTTGTCTCAAACTCTATTTCTATATATGTGCTTTATTCCTTTGAAATTTGCATTTATATATCTTATTTCCTTATTTCACAGAAGGATTTAACAAAATTGGATTGCAGACGACAATTAGAAATTTGGCGCTAAAAGGGTTAAACTTCTTGAAAAACGTTAACTTAAAAAAACTTTTTAACCCTTTCCCTGTTGTGTATTTAGGCCAAATTTCAATACCTACTGAATATTCATTAACAAAATATGTATAAAGAAATATGGAAGGTAGAACATTGAAGACATTTTTAGAAAGCAAACAGAGTAGACCCTGATCAGACGGCCCCTCTAGGAGCCGTCTGATCTGGGTCTACTCTGTTTGCAAATGCGTGAAAACACGTTTATATGAGGGAAAGGGTTTTCGCAATTTCCATTCAGAATAGACCCGGATCAGGCAGACCCTGTAGTAAAATTTCACTCTATAGCTGTCGAACATGTAATATAGTGATTCTGATCAAGTGAGTAAACATTCAAAATTATACATGTATCTCCCATTAATTCAGAGAAAACTCACTTCCTGAAAAATCTTCCTGAATAACCTCTCTATAACGGCCACTAAATTGTGTTAATTAGTTGGTATTAAGGGCAGGCGGCTGCTTAAAGCAAGATGAAAGTAAAACAGAACGCTCCTATAGGAGCGTTCTGTTTTACTTTCGCCTTGCTTTAAGCAGCCACCTGCCTTTAACACAAAATACTTGATGTAATTTAGTGGCCGTTAAAGAGAGGTTTTACTATATTTAAAAAAAAAAGAAAAAAAAAGAGAAGTCTGAAAAAGGGTAAAGTTCTGTAAAAGTATGCAATCCAGAGTAATGGAACGCGTCATACAGTATTACTTGATAACTCTGAACAAGGAACACAGTTTTAACTCTTTTTTTGCCAAATGTCGTCGTCTGCAAACTTTGTCGTCTGCTACAATTTTATTTTTATTTATTTTTGTTTCAAAAACCATTGTCACAGTAACAAATAATTTGGATCCTGATGAGACGCCGAGTTACTCGGCGTCTCATCTGGATCCAAACTATTTGCATAGATAATCACAGATGCGACATTGGCAGCGAAATGGTTGAAGCAAAAGCTTTCAAGGGATTTGTCATGAACACCATTAACCTATTCATGTTAGAAAATAATGACAACATGAATATTTATTAGCTGAACTTTTCTTAATGGCAAATATATACGCATGAAGTTTTGGTATTGGCAGAAATTGTAGACAGATTTATTATATTTTCATAAGCAAATAGGAGCTTCTGATCTGGGTCTACTTTGTTTGCAGTGGCGTGAAAAGGCGTTTCTATGATGGAAAGGGTTAACCTAAAAAGCTACAATAACGTCCAGGTGACCGTGAGTACAATGACTGTCCTTATTCTTCAAGCAGTTGCGCTAAAATGTGAGGAGACAAATTAATTAGACATACAAAATAAGTTCAAGGCTTTTCCATAATCCCGATCTTTCTAGGTCACGCAGCCTGAATTACCTGCTCTTACAAACCTCCAAATAAATTCTTCACTTTGCCAACCCGATGTTGGATTTGAAAATAAATATTCTGTTTGGCAAATATATTTAATATTTTTTTCCGAGAAAGTGTTGAAACGCATGCTCTGGTAAGATTTCCTTGCATCTCAAAATATATTCAATTAGTTTCACTAGACCCAAGTTTGAACAGCGAACTCTCGTTATAACGACATTCGATATGACGGAATATTCATTAACCCTTTCCTCCATAGGCTATTTTAGATCCATCCACTTTGAACAAATCTACCGAAAAGAAGCATTAACTAGAGAAAAGGGAAATGTTAGAATTTTGTAGTTTGAAACCATTGTGATAAATAGAGCATTTGCTCCTATAGGAGCAATGCTCTATTTATCACAATGGTTTCATAAAGTGACTTTTCAGAGGCGTAGAAGGGCGTATTTATGGAGGAAAGGGTTATACAGAAAGGAGTTTTAGAAACAATTTTTTTTTATCATAATTTTATAACTTACCCTTCTCATGCTGAATATTCAAATGTGAATCCATCCACTGTAGATTAAGCACTGAATCATTCTAAAGGTAGAGCACTAGTAGCAAGTGAATTATAATAGCAATTTGTACAGACCCTTGTGAGACAGCTCCCCTAGGATCTGTCTCATATGGGTCTATATTGTTTGAACATACAGATATGTACGCTAATAGCACGGGGAAGGGTGGTGTTCATTACAACAATTTCGATACGACACTTTTAGTGTGGGAACGAACGTGAACGTTGTAACGAGAGCTGACTGAATATTTACAGTAAGACAGGGCTGATGTAAATTTGTTAACTCACCAAGCTGACCCTCTATTTGAAAAAGACCTATGCACTACTCTTTACATTCATGAATATTAATTAATTCTTGTAATAAAAATAGAAAAGAATCAAATTTAGTGCCATGGTAACTGCAGAATTAAAACAAAAGCAGATACGACCAGATTGCTCCTAACGGAGCTGGTCTGAATCTACTCTGTTTGGATAAGTATAAACAGGAGGCATTATCAAGAAAAGGGTCAATGGTTCATTATAGTTTGATTAGTGGACCTTGACCAATGTATACCCAGTCACAATATCAAGTTTTGAAATTAAAGTTATACCTGTCTTTAGTGACCCCTCGAAATTGGCCTTATTCTGGGGTTTAAAGACAAATTGTAGCTTAATGCAGGACAACAATTACGCAGAAAACTCATAGAGGAAACTTCTGCATTACTTGCATCATGCATTAACCCTTTCACTGCCAAACTCTGTCGTCTGCTAACTTTGTCGTCTGCTACAAAATGTCATTCTTTTGATTTTCTTCATTCTTGTTTCAAAAACATAGTAACAGTAACAAACAGTTTGGATCCTGATGAGACGCCGAGTCACTCGGCGTCTCATCTGGATCCAAACTGTTTGCATAGGTAATCACAGATCCGGCATTGGCAGCGAAAGGGTTAAGCAACCATCTGCTTTTATAGACTCCCGTGTTTATTCATTATGTGGCCAGTATAGACAGGTTCTATTGTACACTCGTCAAAATTAAAATAAGATTCAATCAAGATTAATACGTTTACTGGTTCACTCAGAAATACAGGTTAAGACAGCCTACTTGAAAGTAATTTCATTTTGATAACCATGCCACATTAACCTCTATAAACTGAGTTGACCAAGATCAGGAAGCTCCTGTAGGAGTTGTCTCGTTAGGTTCTGCTGCGCTTATTTATTTGCTACAGATCTTGGCCTTGGCAATTATAAATGTTCTTATACATGTATTACTTTCTTAACCCTTTCCTCCATAAGTACGCCTTTCTACGCCTCTGTAAAAGTCACTTTTTTTTTTAAACCATTGTGATAAATAGAGCATTTGCTCCTAAGGAGCAAATGTTCTATTTATCACAATGGTTTCAGAACTACATAATTCTCAAATGTTCCTTTTCTCTAGTTAATGCTCCTTTTCTGTAGATTAATTCAAAGAGGTTGGATCTAAAAATAGCCTATGAAGGAATGGGTTAATGCAAGAACTAGATTAATGTTCATAATAGGCGGAGTCTTGCATGAATATTCATCAGGTAAAGAGTTAAAACAGTTTCGAGAAGGATACGACACTGAGTACCTTTTGGTGTTAGCTGGCTCCATCAGCAGGGGATAACAAGAGAATACTTGACCATAACAGAAACTAGATTCATATCTACATTTTCCTTTACTCCCTGTTCTATGTTTATTCCAAATTTCAATACCTACTGAACATTCATGGAATAAATAATTATAATGAATAGTATGTATTTTAGAAAGTAAATAACAGAATCCTGTTAGCAAACACAGCAGACTCTGATCAGACGGCTCCTATAGGAGCCGTCTGATCTGAGTCTACTCTGTTTGCAAATGCGTGAAAACACGTTTATATGAAGGAAAGGATTAAGCAAATAGAACAGACTCCGATCTAAATTAGCTCATGTAGGTGCTGTCTGCCCATGGTCTACTTTTGTTAGTAAAAGTATCAAATGGTGTCCCCATCAAGAAAAGGGTCAAAACAGTAACCCTAATTACTCAATGTATCCGGACAGACAAACGTTTGTAAATAGGACATACCCAGATCAAACTGCTCCTGAACAGTTTGACCAGGATCTGCACTATTTGCTACTATGCATTTCCACTTTAAAATTACAAAACAAATGGTGCCAAGAGAGGAGGGGGTTTCTGAATATTTAAGTTAATTATAGTAGCAGTTCAGTTTATATTTTAATCCTAAAAAAGTTACTCCATAATACACCTTTCTTTACCTTTACAAACAGAGCAGACCCAGATCAGATGGCTCCTATAGGAGCCGTCTGATCAGAGTCTGCTCTGTTTGCTTATGAATTTGATATAATATAGATATGATTCTACAGTGCTCCCTCCCTACAACAGCTCTCTCAATAACGATTCCCTCCTTACAACAGCGCATGTCACTGTTTCCGAAACAACCAGGCCCCAGAAACAACTTTTTTCCATCGTATTTTCTTTATGCCTCCATCAAACCCTATGTTGTGACCACTCTTTAGAATCGTCACTTTGTGATGATTCTAAAGAGTGGTCACAACATAGGGTTGATTGATGCATAACAGTTTTAGTTCTCGAAATACACCTTATCTGGGGATCTGCAAACATGCTTATTATGTTTGATTTTCCCTCCCTATAACAACCCCCTCTGAACAACACATACAATCTTCGTATCCAAAAGGGTGTCGTTGAAGAGAGGGAGTACTGTAGTTTCTGCCATGGTCAATAAACATTGATGATGTTATTATTTCTTACATGAATATTCATTGAGTAAATTATTTGTTCTGCTGAAGAAAAAGTAGAACATACAAATTTCATATAAAAACCATGATTTTATTCATGTTTATACAACATAACATAGCTTTGAACCATCTTAAACATGATTTAAATATTAAAACACTACAATAATGACATGCAAAAATCTTAAAACACAGTTTGCCAAAAATCACAGTATTTGTATATTTTTTAAAACTTCACATACCTAAATGAACATTAAAATGTCTTTCAAGGTAATCAAGGCAGTTTTATTCTGTTAAAACAGAATTTTATAATGAAGTTTTAAAAGTGTTCATTTATATGTATATATATGAATGTTTTCTTAACAAAATTATGTAACAAGCAAAACTATTGAGAGGTAAGTCTATCGAGTGGATGTGTTGAATTGCATGAAATAAGACGCATTAGGTGGGTTTGTGTAAACTTCTTTGTCAAGGTAATTTTGATGGGCATCCTGTTCTTGTGCAAGCCGTCTGTTTTCGTCGGCCATTTGGCGAATGAGTTCCTCCCTCTTCCGTTCCTGCTCACGCTCCAGGAGCATGGCAGCTCGTGCATTTGCCAATCTTTGACGATCGTATTCTTTGTCTTGTAGTTCCTTCTCTTGCTTTAAACGCTAAAATGAAAAATATAAATTGTGTTAAAATTTACCATTACAAGTGAACCTGTGGCCCAGACAAGATGCATAAATTAACACTTTACTCCATGAATACGCCTCTCTACACCTTTGCAAACAAAGTAGACCTATAACAGGAGCCATCTGATCTGGGTATGCTCTGTTTGCTTATAACATGATATAGATATAATTCTACAGTTTCTTCCATGGCCAAAAATTCCTGTTTCAATGTGTTATTAATTTATAACAACTAATGTAATTAACATTCATGACGTCATTATTTCTTACATGAATATTCATGGAGGAAAGGGTTAAAACATTTTCAAGCATAGCTCTTATTTCTCTACCAAACCCTACATATATTATGACCCCTCTTAACCCTTTCCCCCGATATAAACTAGCTTTCAGGCATTTGCAAACAAAGAAGACCCAGATCAGATGGCTCCTCAAGGAGCCATCTGATCAGCGTCTGCTCTGTTTGCTAATAGAATTTGATAGATCTTGTTTCTTTGCTTTCTAAAATATCTATAATGAAACACTTTCCATATTTTTCAATAACTATTACTTTAATGCATATTCAGTAGGTATAAAAATTTGGCCTCAATACAGAACAGGGAAAGGGTTAAAAATTGTCAAAGCACAGGGTATGGTGCAGAAATGACAATTTTAGTATTATGAATACATGTATCTATTGCTCCGTTAACCCTTTCCCTGTTCTATGCTTATTTCAAATTTCAATACCTACTGAATATTCACAGAGAAAATACATGCAGTTATAATGAAATATGGAAGGTAGAACATTGTAGCCATTTTAGAAAGCAAAGAAAAAGATCTATTGAATTCCATTGGCAAACAGAGCAGACCCTGATCAGACGACTCATATTGGAGCCATCTGATCTGGGTCTACTCTGTTTGCAGATGTATGAAAACATGTTTATATGAAGGAAAGGGTCAAGCAGTAAAATGGTTAACCAAACAACTAATGATTTGTCCAAGTGCTCACTACATACCATAAACAAACAGAATAAACCCTGATAATAGATTATATGGCTGCTATAGGGGCTGTCTGATCTGGATCTACTCTGTTTGCAAAGGCATTAAAAGACTTATTTCTGGAGTAAAGTTATGACGTATTAGATTTTAGCAAACATGAACCTAATCATTGATGTAAGCTAGATTAAAAAATTTGTTTGTACATTTTACTTGTTAACCCATTCCTTCATATTGACGACTCTGTAAAAGTCACTTTGTGGAACCATTGTGATAAATAGAGCATTTGCTCCTATAGGAGCAAATGTTCTATTTATCACAATGGTTTCAAACTACAAAATTCTAAAATTTTCCTTTTCTCTAGTTAATACTCCTTTTCGGTAGATATATTCAAAGAGATTGTATCTAAAAATAGCATATGAGGGAAAGGGTTAAAGTATTATATGCCTACCTCTTTTTCCAGTCTCTGCTTTTCCTGCTGTCTGCGAATATCTTCTAACTGCTGTGGACTCATACCCTTCCATCTGTCTGGGATTACACGGTGTGGCCCAAATGCACTCTGGGCGACTGCTGGATTCTCTGTAAGCACATCTCCAAACACGTGGTTGGCAATTTCTGTCATGTTGTCATCAAGCATTTGTTGTTTCTGGAGTCTCTCCTTTTCATCCCTTTCTCTTGCCTGGTAAGTAAAGTAATATTTGTTAATTACATTTTTAACAGTTACATGAGATAATATCGGTAATAGATAAACACATGTTCCATCTGCCAGGAGATCATAATAAAGAAACTAAATAACACATGTTCCACCTGCCAGAAAAAATGAAGAGCTACCGATATACCCAAATACTAAAATCGTCATTTATCCACCAAACCCTATACTGTGACCACTCTTTAGAATCGTCTCTTCAAGACAATTCTAAAAGAGTGGTCACTGTATAGGGTTTGGTGGAGAAACAAAGGAGTTATTCTTGAAAATGTTTTAATTTATGCATCTGGACCTCTGAAAGCATCAGAAGAAATTTAGGTGATCAGAAATTTAGGATTCACGATGTCAATATTTCTTAACCATTTCCTCCATAAATACATGTATGCCTTTCTACGCCTTTGTTAAAGTCATTTTTTGAAACCATTGTGATAAATAGAGCATTTGCTCCATATGAGCAAAATGCTCTATTTATCAAAATGGTTTCAATACTACACACTTCTAGATTTTTCATTTTTCCTGGTAAATGCTCCTTTTAAGTAGATTAATTCAAAGGGATTGGGTCTAAAAATAGCCTATGAGGTAAAGGGTTAAATGAATATACATGAGTTGAAGGTTAATAGCATCTATTCATAAACAAGTGTTTAAAGCACATTGTTGTGTGGGTAAACCAGGTAAAATCCATCATCATTTTAGCCTAAGTGCATGATTTATGACTAAAATTATTCTAAACCTTTGCTTAGTTTTTACATGTAGCTTTTACTTGATAACATACTACATTTCTTTAATTGACAAACTTACCAGTGCTTTGTTATAATCAGAAGTGGCCATATCTATTGCCTTCCTACAGTCTTCCTCTGATTTCTGTAATGCCATTGATCGCTCATCCAGCTCACGCATTTTCAGCTCATACAGTCTGTCAGCTTGTGACTGGTTCCGGGCAGCTTGTTCCCTCTCTCTCTGCTGCTCCAGGGACCATTCCCTTAGCTGCTCTTGCTGGTATTTGCCTCTGGCTTTACTGTTTAGATCTTCACCTTTTGTCAGAAAGCACAAAATAAACTAATATATGTAATAGATTAAACCCATGCAGGTTCTGACCACATGAAATGAACTAACGGAAAACAAATTTAATACAACAGAACATGACCTAACAATCTTATCAAAGTCAACTCTACTAACAGTAGCGCTGTATGGCAGCTCTAAAAGTTTGACGTGACCCCTTTTAGAAGAAACACAATAGATTCATATTCCAATATTAAGTTTGTGCTTTCAAGTCAATCATCATCTTCAGTTATCGCCTCACTCTGCGAAGAGTAATAAGAGAATATGCTAAAGACCTGCAGAAAAAGTGTGTGCAAGTCATATAACTTGGTTTCTATTAACAAATAGTAATCCCTTTACTCTAGGAATTTCATGTAAAAAATAATGGCATAATGGCATTTGTTGAAATGTATTAAAGGTGTAGTGTTTTAAATGTGTTTAAGGTAGATAAATCTTGAAGGCATATCTGCTAGACAGAATGAAATTACTGCTTTCTGATGGTGTTACCTCCCTTTGACCATTAGTATTTTATTCAACTTAAACATGACTGACCAGTGGTGAGAGAGTAGCCTTACATCTACATATATGCATTATTGACCTTACTTAACCACTGGTCTATACTATCAAAGGAACTGCAGTAATTGAGAACCTTGGCTTTGGTTTGACACAATATACCATTTAGTCAATAAAGTATAAAATGAAAAAATGCGAAAGCTCTGGAATCAGATCTATATCATTCCACTCCATAAGCAAACAGAGCAGACACTGGTCAGACAGCCCCTACATAAGTACAGTAAAACACCTTCTAAACTGGAATTTTATTAAAGAAGGTGGCTGTTTAATGCAGGGTGAAAGCCATGCAGAAAGCTCCTAGAGGAGCTTTCTGCCCGACTTTCACCCTGCATTAAGCTGCCACCTGTCCCCAAGACTGATATTTATACTAAATTGAATTTCCGGTTTAGAGGGGTTTCACTGATGTCTTTTGAGTGGTTGCTGTAGAGAGGTTTTACTGTACAGGCGTACAAGGACCTACAGCAGTAACCTATTCAAACTGTAGAACATGACTGCGATCAAAACTGAACACACACAGCTGTGATTTGGCCATGATCCGGAAAATGTCGTAATCAGTAACCAGCAAAAAGTATGTTATGTCCACAGCTCATGACTTACCATCAAATTTCTGCAAGCTTGAAATTCCACATCTTGGATCATCATCACTGACTCTGGCTGGTTTATCTTTTTTCAAGTAGTCTGGGTCGTACAAGTCAAACTCTCTTCGACTGTCTGGTTGTTGATGAAGTGAACGGAATTCATTCAAAGCTCTGTTGAGTTCAAAAACATCTTGCTCCTGGCGTTTCTCTAGGAGCTGGGATATTTTGTCATTTCTTACGGCATCTGAAGCTGAAATTAATTAAATAAAATACATGAAAACATTTTTTAATTGCACTGCTGCCAGTATGTTTTCTCAACATGGCATATAACAGGGTATACTAGTGATGATACATGTTATATATTAATCTGAATATTTGATGTTAAGTTCTTAACCCTTTCCTTCATATAAATGCCTTTCCAAGCATTTGCAAACAGAGTAGACCCTGATCAGATGGCTCCTATAGGAGACGTCTGATCAGGCTCTGCTCTGTTTGCTAATGGAATTTGATAGATCTGTTTCTTTACTTTCTAAAATGGCTACACAATGCTCCACCTTTAATATTTTGTTATAACTATTTTGTCCATGAATATTCAGTAGGTATTGAAATTTGGAATTAACATAGAACAGGGAAAGGGTTAAGATAACAGTTGTACATATCTATAATTGATTCATTGAATACACTGAAACAAATGCACATAGTTTGCATCATGGCAAAAGTAATCATGCAAAATATGATTTAATCTGTTTTGGTGAGATTCATATTAGTTACATCCAAACTATATATATAGTAGCTCAGAAAGAATATACATTTGTATTTGCTAAAAGTACTGTATCACATATATACTGAATGTTTCTTCGGGGAAGATAATATAGATGAGGTCAAATAATATCCTAGCTGCCAATGTAGACCAATAATGCACTTGTTAATATGTGCACGTACACATGCAGTTTAAACACAAACTAAATAAGAATATTTCATACCAAAAGCTTTTGCTCTTTTGTCTTCATAGTCTTGTTGCTGTTGCCTGTCTTTCATCTGTTGCTCTAGTGCCTGTACGTCTACCTGAAAGGTCGAAATTTAATTTATGATGTATGTCATTGTTAATATATTAATCACACATATACAATAATTATTCGCTGACTGATACAGTAACCACAGTGATGAAATTTGAACAGGTTAGAAATAGTGTCTTAGCTGTAAATCCTATTCTAGTGTAGCAGAACGGGAGTAACATTGACCATCAGCAAGAAGTTTATACTCCATTGCTACACAAGTCAGATTATGTCAGAGTACATTTTTACCCTTTACTCCATGAATATTCAAGTAATAAATATTGACATCATAAATATTAATTAGATTAACTGTTATAATAACACATGGACACATGAATTTCTGTCATAGCAGAAACTGTAGAACAGATCTATATTGTATCACAAGCAAACAGAGCAGACCCTGATCAGATGGCTCCTATAGGAGATGTCTGATCTGGGTCTACTCTGTTTGCAAAGGCATAGAAAAGTGTATTTATAGAGTAAAGGGTTAAATATGTCCAATGCCAGTTTGGACGGTTCCTGATAGTCACTTTCCTAAAAGGATCATGCAGTGAGTGATCGTAGGAAGCATCATGAAGATGTATACAGGAGCTTTAACAGCAGCTCTTCAGTATAGTACTGAGTTAAAATTCGATCTATATATATATACACAATGCTCTATGGTCTTTACAACCATTAGTTTCGATATTCGAAAAGTGTCTGACCAAATTAATATATATATCTCTATATCCTGTTACAGACAGAAAACAGTGCACATCCAAAGTGCTAGTATCCAAGTGAGAGGAAAAAATACCTGGTATTATATGTGTCAGAAGTAACACATGTACTTTAGTGGACTCAAGATTGTTAGTAGCAAACTACAATTGGGGAAGGTAACATGTACATCTCCCTTAATATTTGTTGCTGTTTTATGATGAGGACTGCTGCCCAACATCCCCGCTGCCAAACATTTGTGGTCCTATTTATAAGCTTAAAACAGTGACACAGTGACAGTAGCATATACCGTTACATATGCCTGGCAACTTCGCCTTCGAGTAGATGGTCAGGATTCAGATTTGACTGTAAATGTTGACCAGTTCACTGAGTTGAAGAGAGATGAGACAGCCCTCATCTTCAGATTTAAAAACATCTGAAACTATTTACAGGCCAGCTGTATATAAAGCCTTCGCCGTCATCGATGCCGGTGATGTGGGTCGGGAGTTGGTTCCACTCTCCGATCATTCTTGGATAGAAGGTCTGATGATATACAGTGGATTGGACACCTTTTTGTCTGATTCTACCATGAACCCTGGTCCAAAAGTCACTTGGCTTCAACAAGTCGCCAGGATCAATATCTACTTTTTCGCATGCGGAAACAAACGTAAACTAGTTTGTTTATACTTCTGGGGTTCGCCAATTAGATTCCATAAATATGCCTTTCTATGCTTTTAAAAAACAGAGTAGACCCAGATTGGACAGGTCCTACAGGAGCGATGGATCTGATCAGGGTCTATACTCTGATTGCTATGAGTATATGAGCATTGACACTACCGTTTTTGCCAGCTTTTCTAGTGTCTATCTATCAATTTTCAATATTGTCTAACCCCTTTTTGGGGACATAGACTAACATGCACCACGACATACTGTCAGAAGGAAATATATAAAGTTTATAATTAATCTGTTCATATTGTCTTTATTCCTTACATGAAAATTGAAGAATATTACCATGGACATTGTAAACATTTAGTCATTTCTGTATTTAATAGAAATACCGGTATGTCTATGCATTAAATAACGATGGATACAAGTAAGAACTATAAACAAATGAGGGAGTGTAGTATCCTCAAAGAAGAAGAAATCATAAACTTACCCCGATGGTTCGACATTTTGAATTGAAAATTCTGGATTTTCGCTGCTCCTCCATATTTCGACGGCGCTCAATAGCTGCCGCTTCTTTATAATCTACTGGAAGATCTAGTTTATACATTTTTACGGTTTATTGTCCTTAAAAATGAAAAAAAAAGTTGTTGAAATTAACCGTCTCCCATACACTACACCACCGGTTGTCAAGTTTACACCGTTGTTATGCAGAGCAGTATACGCGATACGATTGGTTGTTATTTTGATCTGAATATCAACAAAATACACAAATAATTTAAAAGCTTCTCTAAATCGATATATATTCTGTTAAAAATTGAAATTTATAATTGATAATTCATTTGATTATTATTATTTTTTTAATCTAAAAATTATTCACTCCTGTTCTAAAATTGGGATTGGTAAAAACTTCGGCGTCGCCCTCAATTCGGCTGCATTCGTAACTACTGGGCGATTTCCGGTAACATTGGAAAAGTACGTGATTTACGTTTGAAACTTCCCGATTCGATTCAAGAACTAGAAGCGGATGCATTATTCAGATGTCATAAGTAAGATAAGTCTTACCGGGAAGAATAGTGAATACAACATATATTTTAATATTTATACAGTAGGCTATGTTGTTGGAATCAACTTTATTAAACACGATTCATTTTCATTCATTAAATTCATTTCAATTTCTTTCGGGCATGGGCTTGTTTACATATTTTTTTTTTATATATATTTTTGAAATCAATATAGATAATTTCCAGCTGTAAAATTATGCAAATAGTATATTTACAACAATTTTTTTTACTTGTTCAAGAAATAAAAAAAAATACCCGAAAATTCTTTTTGTCGACTAGAGATCACCCCAGTCATGGATAGCGTTGTAAATAGAAAGGATATGCACTTGGCTATTTAGATGTTTGGAACAATGCATTTAAACTCACTGGATCTAGCTGAGGTGATAGTTTACCAAAGTTATAATACTGGTACTCATATTAAAATATACCAAAGTATGCATTTTGCAGAATATAGAAATGTAAAGATTTGTAAATATTCACAAACACCATTGTTTACAGAGAAAAAAACTCTTAAACCTTTACTCCATGAATATTAATGTAAGAAATAATGACATCATGAATATTAATTAGATTAAATTGTTATAAAAGCGCATGAACACATGAATGTTTGGCCATGGCAGAAACTGTAGAATCATATCTATAGCATACTACATGTATAAACAAACAGAGTAGACCCTGATCAGACGGCTCCTATAGGAGCCGCCTGATCAGGGTCTTCTCTGTTAGCAAAGGCGTAGAAAGGTGAATTTATGGTTAAAAAATATCTGAGTATAGTTAAACATCGCTAATTCTAACACTTAATAAAAAGGAATAGAGAACTTTTCATCAGGCGGACAACTGCTGGATAAACTAAGCAGAAAGCTCCTGCATTAAACACTTTCCCTCATATAAACGTGTTTTCACGCATTTGCAAACAGAATAGACCCGGATCAGACGGCTCCTAGAGGAGCCGTCTGATCAAGGTATACTCTGTTTGCTTATAAAATTTGATAGATCTGTGTCTTTGCTTTCTAAAATGTCTACAATGTTCCACCTTCCATATTTCTTTATAACTATAAAGTATTGTGTCAATGAATATTCAGTAGGTATTGAAATTTGTACTAAACTTAGAACAGGGAAAGGATTCAGCTGCCGCATGTCTTATCCCTTTATTCCATAACTACGCATTTTAACGCCTTTGCAGAGTAGACACATATCAGAAGGCTCCTGTAGAAATTATCTGATTTGGCTCTACTCTGTTTGCTGATGCAGTTGTATAGATCTGATTCTGCAGTTTTAAACAGGGCCAACACTTTTCTTGTTCATATGTTAGATCTATATCATATAAGCAAAGAGAGCAGACCATCATCAGCATATCCCCATCCTCAAGATCATGATGAGTAAAATTAGTAAACAGTCATAAAGGACTTATTTGAAGACAATATATCCTCTATGATATTATGATGTGAGTTTACACATCACAGTCTGTACATAACAGTGCACTCGTTTCCCGCATGAAACGGGATTAACCTTAGATTTAACAGCACGTGTCTTTGATGATTTTATGAAAAGCTGATAGATTAACTCTTTACTCAATGACTATTCATTTAAGCAATGATGTAACTATGACTATTAATTAGATATTTTTTTACATGGCCGAAACTGCAGAATCAGACCTATAAAATTCTATTATCAAACAGAACAGACTCTGATCAGACGGCTACTATAGGAATTGTCAGATCTGTGTCTACTCTGTTTGTAAAGGCGTTAAAAGGCGTATCTGTCGGCTAAACGGTTAAGTATTTATTATTTTCATAGATATTTTCAGACTACATGTGTATACATTTGAATATATTTACTAATTTGACTATTTTTACAGTTATCCTTTTATATTGTAATGCTTTTTTTATTTCCCCAAAGTCATGCTTTTCGTTCTACTATATATACTTGACTTTTGTATATTCTGTGGCTTTTGGTTCATGCTACATTCCTTGCGTCAGAACAGATCCCTTTACTCCAGTCTTTATATAAGACATCCTCTATCGACGAAACTTTGTTATGTACAGTAAAACCTCTCTATAACGACCACTAATTTATATAAATATTTTGTGTTAAAAGCAGGTGGATGCTTAAAGCAAGGTGACAGTAAAACAGAACGCTCCTATAGGAGCGTTCTGTTTTACTGTCACCTTGCTTTAAGCAACCACCTGCCCAAAATGCCAACTAATTAACGCAATTTAGTGATCGTTATGGAGAGGTTTTACTGTATGTGGAAAATTGGTCAGTATTGGCACAGGCGGTTATTCCGGCGACATGCCAGTGTGATAGTAAAATGTGTAGACTGGCAGAAGGTACACAATGTGTGAACAGCTTGGATCTGGTTGAGACATCGAGTAACTCGGCGTCTCATCTGAATTCTAGTTGTTTGACACCCGGTCAATAGTTGCTCAGAGTCGAAAGTAAGCAAAACCCGCCACAGGTTGGACTTTACCCCTTTACTTCATGGATATTTATATTAGAAATAATGACGTCATGCATATTAATAACATTATTTTTGGCACATGGGCACAGTAATTTTTTTGACTGTGGCAGAAATGTAGAATTATATCTATATTATATCACAAGCAAACAGAGCAGACCCTGATCAGACGGCTCCTAAAGGAGCCGTCTGATCTGGGTCTACTCTGTTTGCAAAGGTGTATTTACCATAAAGTCGCATGGAGTAAAGGGTTAAATAGACACGAATATTTACAGCATGAAGGGTTAACTCTCCTCATGCTGAAGCAATGTCCTACTCGAGTTACTCAACGACGTCTCATCTGGATTGAAGCTCTTTGAACACGACATTCAATACATGCTTAGCATGAACTTGCAGTTACATTTTTGTATAGTGTAGATTAGATCTGTTTAACTTTTCCCCTGTTTTATAGTTAGTCCAAATTTCAATATCTACTGAATATCCATGGCCGACTTAGTTACAGTGAAATATGGAAGCTGGAACACTGTAGCCATTTTAGAAACCAAAGGGACAGACCTATCAAGTTCTATTAGCAAACAGAGCAGACCATGATCAGACGGCTCCTCTAAGTCTTCTCGGTTTGCAAATGCGCGAAAAGCCGTTTATATCAGGGAAGGGGTTAAGAATTCTGTAAACGTTCAATTTGTCAATGTAATTTAAGAATTCTGTATAATGTCAAGAGGGTATAGTTTCTCCGTCATTAGCAACCAAGTTAATTAAATGACAATGCGTCAAGTTAGAATCTATATTTCAATAATTCCAACACCATGGACCTTGTGATGGCTTTTCTACAAAGGCTGGGTGCACATGAACTGCCGACTATCCCACCCTCTCATCAGGATCCAAACTGTTTTGACACGGATAAATGGGAGACAAATGCACACTTGAGATTGAAGAGACAACGTTACTTAGTGTCATAAGAGTTAATCCTTTACTTGACACTCCCCCTTTTTTATGTATTTGCAAATAGAGTCGACCCAGATCAGACATGCAGTTCCTATAAGAGTTGTCTGATCAGGGTTTGCTCTGTAAGCTTATATATTTTATTATAACAGATCTGTACTGTATGCTGGGACGATAAATTTCCTTGGTTTTTTATTTTTATACAATGATTAAATTAATTAATATTCATAATGGACGGAAGTTAGCACGAATATTAATCAAGATGATTCTATTTAGTATCATTTTGACAACTTTAAATTAGACTGACATAGTAATTAAATATGTATGTAGTGAAGACCCTGATCAAACACCTCATTCAGGAGCAATTTGAGCTTGGTCTGCATTATTTGCCTACTCATTTCCCTTCGAATACTTAACCATTTCCTTCATATAAACGCAATTATTTGCAAACAGGGTCTGCTCTGTTTTGTTTATGATATAGATCTAGTACAGATATGATTCTACAAGTTCTGCCATCGCCGAAAATCCCGTGTCTTTTTAACCCTTTACTCCATGAATGTAAGAAATAATGACATCCTGAATATTAATTAGATTATGTTTTTAAATAGCTCACGGATACAGGAATTCTTGCCAATGGCAGAAATTGTAGAATCATATCTTAATTATATCATAAGCAAGCAGAACAGATTTTGATATGGGTCTACTCTGTTTGCAAATTCTTAGAAAGGCGTATTCATGGAGTAAGGGGTTAAAGTAATTAGGGCATATTAAGACATTAATGGCCGTATATAAATGAAAGCAACATAATTATATGTGTAGGTATACTTTTACTTCGGGTAAATGGTAATTCATTTTACAGTGTAATGTTGGATCAATGAAAGTCTGTATCAATATCCGTTGGATGTCTTTTAGCTCCACAGATGTAGCAAACCAGACAGCATGACCTGGCTCCGAGGTTATAAAACGTCTGGGTTTGCGTACATTCACACGTATCTAACCAACCAGGCCTGGTGGTGCCTATAACACTTTTTGAGTCCGATTACGAAATCACACTCAAGCTCCAGACTTGGAAAATGCTTGAGAACGAAATCATACTCAAACAGTTTCATAGGTACTAGGCCTGCTGGTGCTTGAAAATGACTCAAACAGAACGTTTTATAACCTCGGGACTGTTTCATATATTCTCTGTAACATCGCTTCCAATTATGTTTTGGTTGGTTCACAGTTTTGTGTGAACGCCCTCCGCTTGTTTCACATCAGTGTCATCCTCGCTAGATTTTAATTTCGTGGACCTGGATCCCCCGCCAGTGTTAGTTGTCTGTAATATGAAAGCAAAACTCACCACCCGATGACCCACGGTCTCTAAAACCGCTTTATGCACATTGTTGTGTGTTTAAATATACATGATACATGAGCTATCACATAAGGTATGCATATTCTGAAAGTAGGAGAGCCTTCTGAACGACCATCGATTGTATTACATCAACGTCATCCTCGCTAGATTTTAATTTCGTAGACCTGGAACCCCTGCCAGTGTTAGATGTCTGTAATATGAAAGCAAAACTCACCACCCGATGACCAACGGTCACATGTGTACCACTCTATAAACTGCTTAACACTTTGCCTATTCAGTATTCATGTAAGAAATAATGACATCATAATATATTTATTAGCTGAAGTTTTATAATGGCATATGTAGACAATATGTTTTTGGTATTGGTAGAATCAATAGTCAGGTCTATAATAAATTCATAAGCAAACACAACAGACCCTGATCAGACGGCACCTATATATAGGAGCCGTCTGATACGTGTCTACTCTGTTTGAAACTGCGCGAAAATGCGTTTATATATGAAGGAAAGAGTTATGTACATTGTTGTGTGTTTGAATATATATAATGCATGAGCTATAGTATAATATATGAATATTCTGAAAGTAGGAAATCCTTCGAAAGCAAAAGCAGCAATGCAAAAAGAGAACATTCAGAATCGGGGTTATTGAGTCTGCTCATGAGAAGTTATTTAAAGTACAACAATACTCCTATCCCCTAGCACCGTCTTAAGCGGTGATCAATCTTCATAACTAAAACCATTGAAACTGATGATCCCAGAGGACCAGAAAATAGAACAACACCGGGAATGAAGTATGGGGCGACTTTTTACGACAGCCATACGACCATTTAACACTTAATTATGAAATATGCGAATATCGTATTCAGGAACTGTAACATACAATTTCTGACCAAAGTTTAAGTCATTTCTCAGCATAGTTGATTGAAGAGGCACACTATCACAATCAAATAAGTTTTTTTATTACAAACCCTACTACATGTACATTAAACCTCTCTAGATTGGACGTTCAAATTAGTATAAATATCGGCCTTGGAGACAGGTGGCAGCTTAATGCAGGGTGAAAATCATGCAAAAAAGCTCCACTAGGAGCTTTCTGCATGACTTGCACGCTGGATTAAGCAGAACACCTGTCTGAAAGTATATAAATGTTTATCTGCTAAACTTCTGGTTTGGAGGGGGGTTACTGCATGTATTTGGATCTGCTAGAAAGATCTCCCCAAATCAATACAACCCACTTTTCAAAATATACTAAAGCGATACACAACTTTTTGAGAAATGGTACCCTCTTATAACTGCGGACAGAACCGACACAGGTCAGCAGTTATATGTTTGTAATAGTGTGCATTTTCTCATAACGGGACTTTTACACGTCAAATCATGTGACCTCATGCTAATTTAACCATTTACCTGATGAATATTCATGTGAGAAATAATGACTATATGAATATTAATCAGGTGATTCTTTTAATGGTACAAACACGATGATTTTTGGACATGACAGAAACTGTAGAATCAGAATTCTATAATTCAATAAGCAAACAGCAGATTCTGATCAGACGGCTCCTACTTTGTTTGCAAAGCCGTTAAAGGCTTTTATAGAATAGAACAGAACAGAACATATATTTATTTCGTCTCAGGTACTAACATGTACAGCATGAGGGAAACATACATACAGTATATATAATAGCTTGAAAAATGAATCCGGTCGTTTTATAAATTAATTTGTTTGGCAAAAATGCAAATGCATGCTTTAAAGGGGGAACATTTAATGTAAATACTTTTCCTTCCAGCGGGTCTAGTGGGTACTTATTTGAACCACCCTCTGGATCCGCTCCTGGGTAAGATGTAAATTTAGTGCACGCTTTTCATGCCAACAATCGGGACATTCGCCAGTGTAACTAACTATGGGTGAGAATGGAATCCTATTCACTACAGTTAAGTTAAATTGGATATCTTTGAGGATGCAGACGACAGGGGAAAACGTAGGTAAGTTGTTTTTCTTCTTATTACACTACATATAGCATGCTAAACAATATGACCTCTGCTAATAAGACCTGAGGTAAAGGGTTAATCACCGACCACTGTTGTTTATATTCGACTACACGGTTTATTTTTTTCAAGGCCGTTAAACAGAGGTCCAGATAAGATGCGTAAATTTAAACATTTTCAAGAAAAACTTCCTTATTTTCCACCAAACGCTATGTTGTGGCCACTCCTTAGACTCGTCTCGAAGAGACGATTCTAAAGAGTGGTCACAGCATAGAGTTTGGTGGAGAAATGTAGATTTTAGTATTTGAGTACGCAACTTTATATGTACACGTAGCTCTGAGTAAAATATGTTTTATACATTGAAATACCATTAAGGGCGGACTAGAAATGGTGCCAAATATCATCAAAGCTAGTTCGAAAATATTTGTTTTTGCCTGCATCATATTAAATAATTTCACTAGATATGGTCCAGTGCTTTGGAATATCAATTCTAATATTAATACACTGTACCCTTTTATCTAGAACGTTGATTATCTTTACTAATTCAACATGTTCGTGTATAATATTGAATACTTACGGACTTGTTATAAGCGGCATCGTAACCACACCGAAGTGGTTTTAGGATACACTCGGGCAAGAACGGAAATAGTGTATCGTAGAACGAAACGACGGTCCTTCTATCAAGGTCCTCAGGCTTGGTGAACCCTTAAACATGTTTACAATTTTTAGTTTTAATCTTAATTTGAAAAGTGTCGAAAGCTTTTCAAAACTTGCAGACCAAGAACAGTCTTTGTGAAAAGTTTACATCTGACCGGAGCCTAAACTGTTTCACACTCGTTTTTATTATCCTTCATGACAAAATTGGTAGATCCTGATCAGATACATCATGTTTGACTCGGCGGCAACTAGTCCGGGTACACAGTCTTCGTAATAAGACTTATTTAACCCATTACCTCATAGGCTATTTTTAGATACAACCTCTTTGAATAAATCTACCCAAAATGAGCATTTACTAGAGGAAAGGAAAATTTAGGATTTTGTAGTTTGAAACCATTGTGATAAAAAGAGCATTTGCTCCTATAGGAGCAAATGCTCTATTTATCACAATGGTTTCACAAAGTAGTTTTTACAAAGTCGTCAAAAGTCGTCAATATAAGGGGATGGGTTAAAAGTTGATTAAAACATTTATATTGGGTCATTCAGTTGTTTATATAAGCATTTTTCACAAACAGTTGTTTTGGAAGAATATGATATATACTGTTACAACAGACAGACAAGTAGTACATGTATTATTGTTCTAGATTAGGCAGTCATTTCAGTTTGTTTCTAAGCAACAAATGAATATTTCGCTGAAAAAATGTATGACGGTGTTAACCTTTACTCCATAAATCTATACGTATTTTAATGCCTTTTCAAACAGAGTAGAACCGGATCAGACATCCTCTGTATGACCAGGGTCTGCTCTGTTTGGATATTGAATAATATAGATCTAATTCAACAGTTTCTGCCATGACCAAAATATCATGTGTTCGTATGCCATTATAAAAAATGATTTAATTAATAATTATGATGCCATTGTTTTTTACATGGATATTCATGGCGTAAAAGATTAAGACAGCGAACAGCAAATATTTGTGACACGTGCTCGTTTACTCGTACTTTCTTCACATAAAATTGAGTAAAAAGTCATATACCTGTGAAATAGGAGACAATCGTCCCATACACGAACACTTGTAGAATGCCAATAACTGCAAACCACTGGTATGACACCATGAATATCCTTTTAATCCCAGTACTAAATAAAAAAAATTAGAATAAGCCATTAATAACCTGCTTAATCCTGTCCTAAAATACAGAAAAAACATAAATAACCTGCTCAACACTGTCCTTGAATAATGAACCAAACCGTAAAAAACCTTCTAAACCCAGTCCTAAATATAAAGTAAAAGCATGAATAACAGGCTAGTGAAACCGTGCATGGTCTTCTGAACCTGTCCTTAAATATAGTGCCATGAATAACATGCTAAACACTGTCCTTAACTATACAGTGAAACCGTGCATGGTCTGCTGAACCTGTCCTTAAATATAGTGCCACAAATAACATTCTAAACACTGTCCTATCATGTAGAGTACCATAATTAACATGCTTAACCATGTCCTAAAATATTGAGTAAATCCATGCATAACCTTCTAAATGCCGTCCTACAGTCTAAAAATAACATTGTCTTAAAATATAGAGTAGAGTCATGCATAGTCTGCTTAACACTGTCCTAAATTATATAGTAAAACCGCACATAGTCTGCTTAACACTGTCCTAAATAATTAGTAAAAACACACATAGTCTGCTTAACACTGTTCTAAATTATATAGTTAAACCACACATAGTTTGCTTAACACTGTCCTAAATAAATACATGTGTAAATGCAACCATACATAGTCTGCTTAATTAACACTGTCCTAAATTATATAGTAAAATAATAAATAACATGCTTAATTCCGTCCTAAAACAAAACAATCTGCTTAGTCCTGTTCTAAAATATAACGTATAACTATGAATAGTCTGCCTAACTCTCTCTGCTTAACCCTGTCCTAAAATATAGAATAAAATCATGAATAACCCACTAACTGCGTTCTAAGATATAGAGCAAAATTTTGTCCAATATATTTAACACGTGTATCTTGAAAAAAGTGTTATATTCTTCAGGTGTTTATATTGCAACGCATTGCATGTTTGGTTATCGACCCTTTTACAGTCGGTAGCTACGTTTCCCTCTTTGCTTGCGCGATGACAGGCCGAGGATAGTACTCTATGATGGTATACTCTTAAACTCGGATACGGGATGAGCTTACCAGATTCACGTATTACTTTTTCCCTGTCGTGCCCTTAACGGCTTACCTGCAGGTGCTCTGACTTCAGCAAAGTCATTGAGTACATATTTGACGGATTGTCACAGTTATTATGCTATGTTTTACATGTTGTCCTGTGTTCACCGTCGTCTATGTTGTGGGTAAGTCCAGCGGGGATACCTTTATTTACACTATTTGTAAAGCTAGGGTGACTTTGAGAGAAGTGTGAGGTTAGGACGTCCGTAGACTGGTTTAAATCCCCAATGGTGTTTTTGCTACTGACCGTGCCAAGGCGGTACTCTCTTTGTCACCCTTCATTTTGTTTGCCTTACGTCTTTGTGCTTGTGATTTTGTTCATGTAAGGAGTGTTTGTCTCTAGTTCTTGTGTGTCTGTTGATGTTTTCTGTGTTTAGCTCGTGTGTGAGTGCGTTTGGGTGTGTGGTTGTGTGTGTATGTGTGTGTCATGCTGTCTATCGGTGTTTTGGTGGTGGTTGCGTCTTGTATGTGGCTTTGCCTGCTTGACTTTACTACTTTTCCATTTAAATTATACATTCTTCCAATCTTTAGCATTTACACCATAAATACACCTTTCTACGCCTTTGCAAACAGAGTAGACCCAGATCAGACGGCTTCTATAGAAGCCGTCTGATCAGAGGTTGCTCTTTTTGCTGATGACATAATATTGATATGATAGTCCAGTTTCTACCATGGCTGAAAATTCATGCTTCCATGTGCTATTATAGCAAATTAATATAATTAATGTTCACGACGTTATTCTTTCTTACATGAATACTTATGGAGGAAATGTTAAACAATATCACGGTGTTAAACAGTTTGTATCATCGTCTCATCTAAATCCCAACTTCTTGCAAAGTTTATCACAAATACACCCTTTTGCAGAACTATTTAACAATGTAAATTTTAAGAAAAAACCCCAAAGGAATCAGCAACAAAAATGTCTTTATTCTGTTTTTGGTGACCATTATCGATAGGCTTACTAAAATAAAAAGTCTATTTACATTGCTGCCAGAATTATAAAAAAGTGGAACAGATTGGAACAATTCGTCAACATTAGGCAAAAGAACATTTAACTATCAACAGCTAGTGATCACATTTTGTCTGGATGCCTAGCTATTAAATTTCCGGACACTTTAAATCTGATTAAAACTATAATTTATTGCCAGAACTTTACATCTCAAGATGTGGAGAAGTATTTGCAAATTCAAACTTCTGACAAGGATATAAATAACTAAAATACACACGGTTCTTGGAATACGCCACGTGAAATTGCAGTTTCCATAGTTGAAGTCAACATTGCCATTGTTGTTGTATTCACAACGTCACTAGACATTTCCAACTGGGCCAATTCTGTGTGGTTATTGGACCAGACAGGTACATAGGAGGTGTTAAGTACAGGGCAGAGATCAATCGGGGCGGGTGGTAGCCTGGTGTTTTTAACAGCCCCCATAGTTGTCATTTGACCGATGCAAATAACAAAAGTAGTAACCGTTGAAAGGAGACTACCGACGAATGCTCCCTGTTTAATAAAAATATCAAAGGTAAACGCCAAGTCAAAAGCCGCTTTATATCACCACTTCCTTTAATGTGAAACAATGTTCCTTGGTTATAAAACTTCTGAATTTAAATCTGACTTGTCTAATAAGATGCTTGATAATAATCTCAGGCTCAAATACCAAGTTTTATAACCTCGGGACCAGAATTTGTAATACAGTAGAACCAGTAACTGGCTTGTAATTCACCAAAAATGTACCTGAACTTGAAAGCCAAGCCAAGCATGTACTTCAAATTCCAAGTCTGTCTTCAAAACGACAAAAAGTACATGCTTAGACTTAGGTTTCAAGTCCAAGTACAATGTACGTGTTGGTGAATTTCAAACCGGATGCTTAAAAACGTTCGTTCTCTGGCACTAGATCGAAAAAGACTATAGTTCTATACATAAAGCACCTATTATATCAATGTTAATAGACACCTATATAATAGGAGTTATGTATAGAACTATGGTCTATTTTTTCAGCGACTAGCTGTCTATTTTCACTTTTGTTCTAGTTTTCCACCAATGAGAAACTATGTTACATTTTAATTTGCATATGACCTACGAGTAATTAGTAGTAAACTGTATTTTCATTAGTGAATACCTTGACTGGCATACAACCTTTTTATATGCCTCTACACATTGCCAAACTATGTAAAATTCTGATATACAGTATGCTAACGGCCTCGCAAATTGAATTCAATGCAATAATTAACACTCTTTGTCACCCTTCCTTTTGTTTGCCTTGCGTCTTTGTGCTTGTGGTTTGTTCATGTTGTGGAGCGTTTGTCCCTGTTTCTTGTGTGTCTTTTGGTGTTTTCTGTGTTCATTTCGCGCGCGTGTGTGTGTGTGTGTGCGTTTGGGTGTGTGGTTGTGTGTGTGTGTGTGTCATGCTGTCTGTCGGTGTTTTGGTGGTGGTTGCGTCTTGCATGTGGCTTTGCCTGCTTGACTTTACTACTTTTCCATTTATAAGCACAATAGTGTTGTTTGTGCAGTGTGGCGGCGGTGAAACGTCTCCCCGTACATCCAATCAATATTGTTTTCTTCCTCTTGCAGGAATTGCTCTACATTCAATGTGTTTCCTCATACCTTTACACCGTACTTTGCACTTCATGGTGGCTTCCGTACTCACCGACATATTGTGTGACTATTTTAATTTCCCTTTTAAGATTTGTGCCCTTTGCGTTTTCTCTAGTGTGACTTTACCTTATTTGTGTTTCTTCTTACTTTTTACCCATTCAATGTTTCACTATTCAATGTTTCATTCATATTCTTAGTCTTCTTTATTTTTGTCATAACCTCTGGTATGTTTTTTATTATTTTACACCACTTTTCGTTACATACGTATGTCGCTTTTTACAGAAGGGTGCTACAATTACTACACAAAATATGAATAGTCTCCCTAAACTCAAAATTAACAACTTAAACTTACACTCTGTGTCTTCCGTTCAGATTCCTCATAACCTGGCTAATTTCCAATCACTACAGCCGTCAGTTTGTATTAAACCTCTAAAATTGTCTTCTGCTTCATCTTTTCATGTTCCCTCTTCGGCTATTAGTAACATTTTTCATATTGGACCTAAAATCGTTTTGTCTCCTTTAAAGCAATCTATCATTCGTTATAGTAAAGTCCATCTAAATTCACATTATTTGAACAAAAGACATAGGGTGTATCCAATAATTACTAAGTGCAATAGTAAGAGGTGTATGTGTTGCAATTTCATTTCTACTAGATCAACAATTAAATCTCTTGTTAATGGTAGAGTGTTTAGTGTGAAGATTAATTCTGATTTAGACTGAAACTCATCTAATATTATATATGTTCATACATGAAATGCGCCACGTTGTGGCATTCAATATGTAGGTCAGACAGGATATTCTTTAAAAACTAGGTTTCGTGAACACAGTTACCATTGCCGGATCAAAAAAGTACGCAATTTTCTTAACCAGCATTTTCGTCATACAGGACATTCTTTCAAATATGTTTCGGTTCAACCAGTAGAACAAATTTATTATGATTCTAAAACTACTGGTAGTTTAAAATCTAAAGCTCGTTTTATCACAGAGCTAGACTGGATAAAGAAATTACAAACACCTTTTCCTTTAGGCCTTAATGATAACATTTTCCAAAGCGGCAACATTTCTAAAGATCCAAGTATCGATATTTTCTCTATATTTTCTATTCGAAAACGTAAAAGTAGATCACATGGCAGACGTAGAAATGGTAATATTAAGCGTAAATTACGTCGTAATATGTCTATTCATGATTTACATATTATTCTAAAACAAACTGGTAAACATTCTATGTTATCTTGTTTATCGTCTTTACCCTTTTCCTGTCTTAAGTCAATAGACGAAGAGGCTGATAAAATCTATATGCGTACAGATCCGTTAATTAATACTGCCTCACTTATACAAAGTTACACACAGCATGTTCTTCGTCCACGTATTGATAAAGAATCTGAACATAAAAGACATTTTCTGAAACTTCAGTTCCTAAATAAAGGTATCGATTTTATTGATATTCAAAGTATATTTCGTGATAAGAATGTAACTGATGCTATTCCCAAATATTTCATCAACTCTGAATCACCTATCATCTGTTATAAATATAATAAACCTATTAGAAATGTTATTTTTAACTACAATAAAATTGTCTCTGACTTAAATATTGATGTTAATACCCCTATTTCTTGAGATTGTAGCATTTCTAGCTTTTGCTATAAACCAGTTGGTCATGTCATTACTGGTAATTTTGATATCATTAAGGATAAACGTCTCAGGACCCTCCTAACTAAAGGACCTAAATATAGATTACCTTCCCTTATTGATTTTGACGCTTGTCGAACTCATATTGCGGAAGCTATTCAAGAATTCTGCATCAAATGGTGTCGACGAGAACATGCTGATGTTAATGCCCTTTCGGATTGGAAGAAATGTATTTTCGATATTATTGATACGCGAATAACTTTTTACAAATCTAATTACCATCTTTTACCACCTCGACCTAGAGTTACATTTCGCTACTTGAAGAAAAACATTTCTAATTTTCATTCAGATTATGTTCTTGTTCCTGCTGACAAGGCATCAAACAATGTAATCATTATTTGAAGATTGTATTATGTTGATGTTTTAAAGAAGGAGCTAACTGATTCAAAAACTTATATAACAGTTCAAACACCTGAAAAAGATATAGTCTCGGAACATGTAAAAATGTGCAATAATTTTAAGTCTGGTCCTAACATAAAACAACATAAACTTTCTACTTTGTACTGGATTCCGAAACTACATAAAACCCCTTATAAGTCGCGTTTTATTGCCAACTCTAGCTGTTGTACCACTACTAAATTATCTATACTTTTGACGTCCTGTCTTACTACGATCAAAGAACATGTTAAACGCTACTGTGATAAAATATATGAAAATTCTGGTATAAATGGTTTTTGGTCCATAAAAAATTCAAATGATGTTTTAACAAAACTTGAAAATGAACAGTATAACATTTCTTTACTGAGCTCTTATGATTTCTCTACACTCTATACTACTCTACCTCACCATCTTATAAAGGATAAACTTATTAAATTAATAGAAAAAACCTTTGCCAGAGAAAACAAAATGTTCATTGCTTGTAATGTTCAACGTTCATTCTTTTCGAATTCAGAAGTTGAACATTACACAATGTGGACTTGCCTTGATGTTTGTAGATCTCTTACCTTTCTTTTAGATAATATATTTGTGCGTTATGGGGATACCATATATCGTCAAGTTGTTGGTATACCCATGGGTACAAATTGTGCCCCTCTTGTTGCAGATTTGTTTTTGTATTGCTACGAGAGGGATTTTATGCTTAGCTTAAAACCTGATACACAGACCGATATTGTTAATGCTTTTAATAAAACTTCAAGGTATTTAGATGATATTTTGAATTTAGATAATCCTTATTTTGATACTATGGTTTCTTCAATCTACCCAAAAGAACTGTCTTTAAACAAAGCTAATCAATCTGACATTAATGCTTCATTTTTAGATTTGAATCTTTCAATTACAAATGATAAAGTTTCGTCCAAAGTATACGATAAAAGAGAAGATTTTAATTTTAAAATTGTTAATTATCCTTTTCTAGATGGGGATGTGCCACGTTCTACATCTTATGGGGTTTATATTTCTCAACTTATTAGGTTTGCCCGAGCCTGTTCTTTGCTTGAAGATTTTAACAGACGTAATTTAGTTATAACTGATAAACTTCTTAAGCAAGGTTACAGATATCACAAACTTCGGAAAACCTTTTCTAAATTTTATTATCGAAATTTACCTCTCATTAGTAAATATAATTGCAATCTACGGACGTTACTGCGACAAGGCATTTCTCAACCAGAATTTTATGGGGATGTTATCTACAAACTTAGGAAAATTCGGGGTCATATCCATTTTCATGATTTGTTTATAAAACGCATTAAAACATTTAAAAAGAAAGGTTATGATCCTATTATATTGCAACACACTGCATGTTTGGTTATCGACCCTTTTACAGTCGGTAGCTACGCTTCCCTCTTTGCCTGCGCGATGACAGGCCGAGGGTAGTACTCTATGATGGTATACTCTTAAACTTGGATACAGGAGGAGCTTACCAGACTCATGTATTACTTTTTCCCTGTCGTGCCCTTAACGGCTTACCTGCAGGTGCTCTGACTTCAGCAAAGTCATTGAGTACATATTTGACGGTTTGTCACAGTTATTATGCTATGTTTTACATGTTGTCCTGTGTTCACCGTCGTCTATGTTGTGGGTAAGTCCAGCGGGGATACCTTTATTTACAATATTTGTAAAGCTAGGGTGACTTTGAGAGAAGTGTGAGGTTAGGACGTCCGTAAACCGGTTTAAACCCCCAGTGGTGTTTTTGCTGCTGACCGTGCCAAGGCGGTACTCTCTTTGTCACCCTTCCTTTTGTTTGCCTTGCGTCTTTGTGCTTGTGGTTTGTTCATGTTGTGGAGCGTTTGTCCCTGTTTCTTGTGTGTCTTTTGGTGTTTTCTGTGTTCATTTCGTGTGTGTGTGTGTGTGCGTTTGGGTGTGTGGTTGTGTGTGTGTGTGTCATGCTGTCTGTCGGTGTTTTGGTGGTGGTTGCGTCTTGCATGTGGCTTTGCCTGCTTGACTTTACTACTTTTCCATAATCACAACACATGTAAGGCATCATGTTACTCAGACTCAGACTCAAACTTCTTAGAGTTCAGTCAAAACGCCATATAGTACAGAAAATCCTTATTTACGCAGATATTTAGCATGGGACTGAAGACTGTCGACTGTCGAAAGTTCTGTTCTTAAAATAGATTTTAAGACCTGGAAATTCCCATAAAATCAAAGTACTGATGTACAGATATTTATAACCTCATGGTAATGGTTGCTGAGCAATATTACCAGTTTGTCGAAACCACTATTAAACTTTCAAACTTTTACTATCATTTTGCTATCAATTAATACAACATTTGATAATAAAGTCCACTTTGACGAACAGGTAGTTTGCCGAAACCACCATAATTCACAGGCAGTGCTATAGGAAATAAAAAAGGGTTGTTTAGTATATTAGAGTAGTGGTATTAATTACTATCCCCGACCACAGCACCGAGGTTCTGGTTGTTGGCTCTCTTTGATATAAAGCTACTTACTGAAGGCTATTGCTACGGCTCTATCACATGGGGCTTGGGCTCATAGACGTAGGTTGAAGTTGCTAACTTTATATTGTTTTAAAAATACATGTAGATTCAGTTAATGATGTCATTAATGATGATGCACACAAGTCGATTAAAGCGTTGATCTAGGCTAAATAAATACCGTTCTTTAAGGAATTACAGACTCTGCACCAACAAAAACTTTATGCTTTAAAGTGTATCCAATTTCTTATCTTCATATCAATACAAATATAAGCGCTTTCATGTACATTTTATAATAGGTAAACTAAAGAACTAACTTGAGATAGTTTTAAAACATTACTTTGACATCGTACATTTTAAAAGTGATTTCCTATAAAAGCAACTTGAAATTTTTCAATAACTGCTTCTTCTACTCAACGTCATTTTCATTGCATGCTTCTCTGCTAGTATAATAACAAGCAACCCTTCATAGATCTAGTTCTCTGTACTAGTAGAATCTCCAAACATTGAAATAAATATTGCAGAGATTGTTTTGTACATTGTGTCAATATTTGAATGCCGCTGAATATCTTTTTTAAACGATATTTCCTGTTCGATCTAGCGCCAGTGCTTTCATCCTAATTAAAACGAGGTCTCATTTTCCCACAGGGGTTGGTACTTATGAAGCGAGTTACACACATTTGTAGCCATCGTCTATATTCTAGTGCATATAATTAGAACACAAACAGATAATATTACAAACCGAAACAAGATGTCACTTTGCCCGAGAATAGTTGAAATATGGAAGGTGGAACATTATAGCCATTTTAGAAAGTACAGAAACAGATATAACAAATGCCACTAGCAAATAGAGCAGACCCTGATCAGACGGGATCCGTCTGATCTTGGTCTACTCTGTGTGCAGATGCGTGACAACACGTTTATATGAGGGAAAGGGTTAAACCCTTCCCTCATAAAGACGAATTTTGACACATTTTCAAACAGAGTAGACCCAGATCAGAAGCTCCTGTAGTCACTGTCAGATGAGGTTCTATCTTGTTTGCTTATATATTAATATAGACCTAATTCTGAAATCGTAGCAAAATTAGTAAATACTTTCTATTTTCATATATTTTAAAGACAGACAACCATTCTGTTCTACAATTTAGCAAACAACAGAAGGACATATCTATGGTGGTATATTTCTGCCACGTCGTAATCTCTTAGCGTTCGCGAATCTTTCATGTAATTATCTAGTAAGCTGTACATAATGGAATATTTTCATAAAACCAGATAATCATATTACTTAAGTGGTTTTGTAAAAATTGATATCACGTTTGCAAACATATTCTCAAAGCTGTAGCAAAACTTCGTAAAAGTTAAAACAGATTCTCTAACATAGATACTCGATCCTTGTGGCCACATTTTACGAATTTTGTAGTATTAATGGCGTAAAGGGTTAATAAGTGCGTAGTTCCTACCTTAGCATTTGCGAATGGACAAAACACTCCAAATAAAAACAGAGCAGAGATAGGCCCTCCTAACGAAAATAACAGACTTCCAGTAATCTGAAAAGAAGAGCGACAAAACACGAATAATGTATGTATGTATAAAAATTATCTTAATATATATATAATGGCTAATGAGAATGAAAAGACGGCTGACCAGACGGCTCCTGTATTTGGAAAACGTCTAAATGTATATTTATGGAGTAAAGGGTTAAATGCAATTTGTAGCTTAATGATGAACGTATCAAGCAGCCACGCACTTAATCCTATACGATTGTTTTTGAACAGGTTCCATTGAATCCATTGGTAAAAACAAAGATGATGATAATATCGAGGAATAATGTTATTTAAAGTGTATAACAGTGCTTATAATTAAAAGCGGAGTTGTCGTTTATAAATGACTAATTAATTGATTTAAAAATTGAATGCGTTTATATGTTCGATGTACAATCCTCCTCCTCGCAGATGGAACACAAACAAACAAACAAAATAACCATTAGTTCAAACGACAGTAGAGGTAGATGGGGGAACGTTGGGATTTGTCTCCAAAATCGTCACACAAAAATCTGCAGTATGAGTAACAGTTCACAAGGCTGGAAAGAACTGCCAAAATACGAAACTTTATAATGATCAAGGTCTGCACTGTTTCCTTCTTAACTTTCTTCCACGGGCCACACCGGTAAAATAATTGTTGTAGAAATCCCTTTTACAATGATCATTAGATTATATATAATTATATCACATTGAGAAGAAGCAAAGTAAATCGGATATTTTGTTAATATGTTAATATTTGAGTTTCTTGAATGAAATGGATCGGAAATAGCTGATATTATTAGCAGAAAATAAGCTTACCTCTCATGCTGAGTCCGTGATGACTTGCATTTGCAAACAGCTTGGATCCAGATGAGACGCCGAGTAACTTGGTGTGTCATCAGGGTCCAAACTGTTTGACACACGGTCAGCTGTTTCTCAAAGGATAGAACGGATCGGTCCATAAAAATTTCAGAAAATTAGTGATTGAGCAGACATTTTCTCTGCAGATTGTTAATTTTGAACATTTTTTTCCAAACAAGACTGTTTGGGAGATTGACTGTATGAAAAAAGTAATATGAAAACTCAGAACTATTGTTTTACATGGCAACAGGTTACATGGCAACGGTTCCCAGGCATGTCTATGTATCTAACAACATCGCTGTTACAAATGTTAACTCTTGTCCCGCTGTGAAAAAATAATATCTTGTGCAATTTGATCACTTTTGATTCGATCAAGCTTTTTAGAAACTATTGGTCAAGTGTCCAACAGCTTGGATTCTGATGAGATACCGAGGCATTCAAGTCGCAAATAACGGAATTAAGGGCGTTCATTTGATAATAGGCCTATTTCACATCATAAGTACGAGATGATGCAACCAATATGTAACGAGCATATGAATACAATACCTGAATTAATGTTCCGCCGATCATTGAAATCATAAATGCACAGAAAATGACCAGTCCACCAAGCACAATAACTACAAGAAAAAAAGACTGTATGAAGGAAAGTGTACACACTAGATGCCAATATCTGGATGTGTCGTTATGCATTCCATCGCTATATAGACCGTGAGGGATATAACGAAAAAAAGGGAGATATATACAGAGATAAAATGGAGAGAGACAAAACAAGAAACTGAGAGACAGAAATATACAGAGACAGACATGGAGAGAGTCAAAACGAGAAACAGAGAGACAGAAAGATACAGTGAGATAGAGAGAGAAAGAGAGTAAGAGAGAGAGGAGAGACAGACAGACAGACATACACAGAGAAAGAGATAATCAGAGAGAGATAGACAGAGAGAAAGAGAGAGGGAGAGGGAGAGGGAGAGGTAGAGAGACACACACGCACAGAGATATAGAGAGAGACACACAGAGAGACAGAGACAGACAGACAGAGACAGACATAAGAACTATAAAGAGAGAGAGAGAAGACAGAGACAGATATACAGAAAGAGAGATAACCAGAGAGAGAGAGAGAGACATATACAGAGAGAGAGAGAGAGACATAGATACAGAGAGAGATACAATGAGATACAGAGAGAGATAGAGAGATAGATAAAGAGATAGAGACATATAAACACAGAGAGAAACATATTTATCCACATAGACAGACAGAAATACAGAGAGACACAGAGACACAACGAGAGAGACACATACACAGACAGACGGGCATAGAGAGGCAGATAGAGAGACAGAGGCAGAGAGAGATCGAAAGTGACGAGACAGAGACAAATATGCAGAAAGACAGAGACAGGGACAGACTGACAGACAGACAGACATCGGATTACAAAAACTATTTTGTTTTATTTAAAAACATAAGAGCAAGTTCGATATTAGAATAATATCTTTAATGTACTGAATGTTGTGGAGGAGAGTATAAGCTCGTTATTTACCAGATATCTTTGAAATAATTGTAGCATTCAGTTCAGACATGGGCTTGACATGAGGTTTGATAATGTCTGTCCAGAACAATGCCGACATACTGCTTAGACCTGTTGACAGAGTGCTGAAAATGATTCGAAAGAATAAAACATAATGCATCAAACCATTCTATACATTTGAAATACTTTCCACAATATAAAATCAATTTGTCATTGCTTTTGCAAATAATATGGATGTTGATAAGACACATCAGCAACCCATTTGGGATTCAAACATTTTGACAATTTTATATATTGTTTTTACGAAAACGAAAAGAACCAAACACGATGTTCCAGATATTGAAGAAGACGATTTATAATGTCGCAGCCAAATGACCCTTCGTGTTCAAAGAGTTCAGACATACATATTCATTTTAGCACGCTTAACAATGGATAGCTCTTTCTACATATGTCATCTTCAATGCTTTCTCTTTTGCAAATTGAACTCCAAGATTTGTCTTTACCTTAACATTCCCAGATTCAAGAATTCTTAACATATTGTCATAATACGAGTAGTAGGAACTAGGAACCTAAGAACATGTATGAAAGTAGTCCTGAGTCTAATGTCTTAGAACGTGTGGATGCATTCACCAACACGTATTCAAAATGACATCTAGCCCGCTTGCTTTGGTTGCCCGATTCTACCATTCATGTAGAAACTAGGAACCAAAAAGGAAAGCATCGCGTATACTTCTAGTATTTTATGCCCAATATTATGTTGTTTAATTCAAATACAGGTCCATGATACCTTGATATATTGTTTGAATACACTATTGTTATTTTTGTATCGATTTTGAATCTTGAAATTATGTAATTAATCTCAAAATTTACAGTAATCAATCATAACCATGATAGAGGTCCTGAGTGTTTACCCTTCGCTTGATATTCACGTCAATATAACTACCTGTAAATAGTGAAGACCCAGATGAGACAGCTCCTGCATGAGCTGTCTCATCAGGGTCTGCACTATTTACAAGTTGATTGTGCAACCAATGCTCTCCAGAGCAGTGATTGCACAGCGATATACTTGTACACAGTGAATATATATGTAATTATACAACAGGGTGTGAGTAAAGAAGGAAAAATGTATTTTAAAATTCAGCAAGAGAAGGGTTAAGATAAAACAGCATTTCCTTCATTTCTCCAACCAAAGCCACCGGCGTGACTACTCGTTAGAATCGTCTCCAAATTGAGTATATATAAATGAGTAGTCACCGCTATGGATTTGGTGGAGACATAAAGATACAGTAACACTTGTTTTAAGCGGCCATCAACAAGAGGTCTAATAATGGGTCTGAAAGGCAGGTGGTTGCTTAATTCAGGTCAGAAATAATGCAGAAAGCCCCTATAGCATTCTGCATAACTTTTGTCCTGCATTTAGCAGCAACCTGCTTCTTAAGACTCCTATATTCAATAAATGAATGACCGTTTAAGACAGGTTATACTGTATTTGCATCTGAAGCATATTCTTTATCTAGAGCTCTAATTTCAAATATTTCGCTATAATGAATTTGCGTCTTCTTCAATTTAATTGTTTCATTTTATTCTACAGTAAAACCTCTCTATAGCGGTCACTAAATTACATCAAGTAGTGGCTTCTTAAAGCAAGGTGAAAGTAAAACAGAACGCTCCTATAAGCAGCCACCTGCCCTAAAAAACAACTAATTAACACAATTTACTGGCCGTTATAGAGAGGTTTTACTGTATATCAAATCTGGTTGCAAAGATGATCGGAGATTCGCCACCTGTTTCTACGTTTGTTTATAAGGTGCAATGAACACAAGAAAGTATACAGTATCTTGAGAGAATTTGATGCGCACCAACTATAACAGATATTATATTGTTATACCCCCCACAACGAAGTTTGGGGGGGGTATACTGGAATCAGGTTGTCCGTCTGTATGTCTGTCTGTCCGTCTGTCTGTCCGTCCGTCCGTCCGTCCGTCCGTCCGTCTGTCCGTCCGTGGACACAATTTTGTCCGGCCTTCTTCTTCTACAGTTTTGCTTCAATTTTGTTGAAACTTCATGTATAGCCATATGACCATATAAACATGTGTACCGCATATTTTCATTATGATCGGACCATTACTTCAGGAGTCATCTCCCCCTTTTAGTCCCCCACCAATGTTTTTCGGTTTTCTGGACTTTTAATGAAAGTGACTGGATATATCAACTCTATATTTAATACAAAGCTAAATCTAGATAAGTTACAGCTTATGTTCCAATCTCAGTCCGGTTGAATAATTATTTCCAGAGTTATTGCCCTTGAATTTCAATTTTTTTTCCAAGTGGTTGGAGATTTTAACTTTATTTTTGGCATAAAGCTAAATCTAGATGATTTACAGCTTAATTCCCAATCTCAGTCTGGTTGAATAATTTTTGCCAGAGTTATGGCCCTTGAACTTAATTTTTTTTTATCAATTTTTCAATTTTCCGGTCTTTCTTTGGAAGTGCTTGGAGATATTAACTTTATATTTGACATAAATCTTAATCTAGATGAGTTGCAGCTTAAGTTCTGGTTGAATAATTTTTCCCAGAGTTAGGGTCCTTGAACTTAAGGTTTTTCTGAAAAGGTACCTATTTGTTTAGAACTTTGGAGTTGACACTTCACAAAAATAAACAAAGCTGCTTGAACTTATTGGATGACATTGTCTGGCAGCAGCAATAACACTTTTTTGAATTTTAACAACAGACTTATCTCCCTTTTTGGACTTGACAATATTTGGTAAAAGTTGCTTTATTTATGTTTGTGATTGATCTTGGATTGAATATTACATTTTTCTTTATTGCTGAACATCTTGTCATTTTTATTACATAAATTGGGTTTTATAAATCTCTTCATGTTTCTGTATGTACATATGTTCATATTGATGATAGGTGTTCTGACAAGCAGCCAGGTGTGGGGGGGGGGGGGGGGGGGGTATTCGTTAGCCTGTGGCTTACAGTTCTAGTTTTTATTTGTTTATTCATCCTTTAGCCAACTGAGCAAATTGTGCTTGGTAAAGAGTCTAGTCTTTAACGATTAATAAAGTAGCATTATCTTCCAATTATTTTACATGCATGTTCTCTGAATATCAAACAGAATTGATCTGGATGAGAAACAGAACTCTGCGGTGATCCGAATACAAACAGTTTGTAAAGGGTATAATGAAATCGTCCACACCATATCAAACCTTAAACCTTTACTCCGTTAACATTCCTGTAAAAATAATGACATAATTGCTACTAATAAGATTAATTGCTGTAACAGCACAAGGACAAATGAAGTTTTGACAACGGCAGAAACTGTAAAATCACAACTATGTAAATCCGTAAGCAAACAGAGCAGACCCTGATCCTATAGCAGCCGTCTGATCTGGGCCTACTCTGTTTGCAAATGTGTTAAAAAGCATTGATATAAGGGTATTCTTTGATTTGATAAAACTGTAGAATCATATCTATATTATGTCATATGCAAACAGCAGACCCTGATCAGATGGCTCCTATAGGAGCCGTCTGATCTGGGCCTACTCTGCTTGCAAAGGCGTAGAAAGGCATTTGATGTAAATGGTTAAAAAAGAAGCTGTTTAAGCTCACCTCAGCGAAGCGCTGAACAGGGATGCCATAAATAGACCAGGCATCCCATTGGCATTGTTAAACATTTCCATGACCATGAGTGGAACGATCTGAAATCAACAAATTCACCTTTGCTCCGATGTTAGAAAATAACGTTTGCTAAAATTTGAAAGGTGATACAATTTTGACTACTTCCGATTCGAACAAGCTTTGGACCGGGTGTCAAACAGTCTGGTTCAAGATGAGAGTCAAATCGGGGATGCCAGATTAAGAGTTAATGAGCAGTATCGCAAATGTTAATGGCTAAACACCTTTACCAGATGAATAGTTATTCAGAAATAATGAATGTCTGAAAACGGAATTGCTGAGTCTTGCACAATAACTTATTTGACCATGAAAGAAACTTTAGAATCATACCTATATAACTCAGAGCAACAGATAAAGGTGCGTATTCAAATACTAAAATTGGCCTTTCTTTACCAAAGCCCTCTGTTGTGACCACTCTTTAGAATCGTCGCTCGAAGAGTGGTCACAAAATACGGTTTGGTGGAGAAATAAAGAAGATATTCTTGAAAATATTTTAATTTGCGCATCTTATCTGGACCTCCGTAATTTGCTAATGAGCAACTGAGCTGACATTGATCATACGGTTCCTGCAAGAGACGCTTGATTTGTATCTGCTATTTCTACATGAACTTATCACGCAGACAAGATCCTGATCAGACAGCTCCACCAGGAGCCCTCTAATTTTGGTATAGTGTACATGTAAAATACGTATTTATGATATCGAATCATATGTTTTATACTTGGTTTGGGTTTCTGATCTGTCTGGATGCCATTGGATCACATCGTTTGCTATCGTAGTAAGCGTACATAACGATTCCCTCAATAGCTGCTAGTGACAGTGATATCAGCATCCCTGGAGCGAGGTAGAACATCGTCCTACGAGAAATGAAATGAATTGAGATGTATCGTTATTTTAATGACAACGACATCATATATATTTCAGTGCAGTGCATTTAGATGTGAGGTAAAACCATATTTGGAATGGATGGTACTCTAGAAGCTAATGTGACTAAAGAAGGCCAAGAACAGACAAACAAACAGAAAAGTCCAGAGGTAAATTAAAACATTATTCAAGAATAACTTCTTTATTTTTTACCAAACACAATGTTGTGACCACTCTTTAGAATCGTCTCTTCTAGACGATCCGAAAGAGTGGCCACAACATAGGGTTTGGCGGAGCAATGATGATTTTAGTACTTGAGTATGCACCTTTATCTGTGACTGTGAAAAGTCTAAATCTACCAATTGCATTAAATAGAAATTTCAGCCTTTAACCCTTTCCTCTATGAATATTCATGTAAGAAATAATGACATCATGAATATTAATTAGATGAATTTGTTAAAATAGCACATGGACACAGAATGTTTTGGCAATGGAAGAAACTGTAGAATCATGTCTATATTATATCATAAGCAAACAGTGCAGACCCTGATCAGATGGCTCCGATAGGAGCCATCTGATCTGGGTCTACTCTGTTTGCAAAGGTACAGAAAGGCGTATTTATGGAGTAAAGGGTTAAGACAGTTGACAGCTTGATAAGAATGATAAAAGTAAAGATACTCCACAATATAAATTTCGAACAACTCGTTTACCCATTCCCTCATTTTGACGCTTTTGACGCCTCTGTAAAAGCTTTTTTCAAACTATTGTGATTAATAAAGCATTTGCCCCATAGAAGCATTTATCACAATGGTTTCAAAACTATACACTTCTTTAATATTCCTTTTCTCTAGTAAATGCTTCTTTTCAGTAGAATTATTCAAAGAGACTGCGTCTAAAAATAGCCTATGACATATTGGATTAATTGACCAGTATTGTACTTAATACGACAAATATTACCAAAGCCACAGATATGAATGAGTGCGGATGGTAAGCGGGAAGGAATAAGACATGCGAGGGAATGTCAGTCAAATCTGTTCACATAATCAAGATATTCACTTGCTAACCTCTTGGCCTCCTTTACTGTTGGGGTTGAACTGATTCTCTGCACAGAGGGCTGGTTGAATATAAAGCCAGCACCTCGGATCACACCTCCGACAAATAAACACCAGAACGTGTGTCTGACAGTAGGGTCTGGATCGAAGCTTGATAATTATAATAGTGCAAGTTTAATATTGACAAACATATCGAATATAAGATTGTTATACATAAGCACAGGTCCAGATAAGATGCGTAAAAATCCAAATGTATATAGTTTGTTTTGATCCAGTGAGTTTGGATCAAAACCGTTTGAAACAAAACACCAATATGTCATCCATTTATCAGCTATTTAAAGTTATAAGCATATAACAGGACAGAAGGATGTTTTATGCGAGAGTATTGCAGACAAATATACAAGAACTTTTCTTGTTACAAATACCACACAATTCCTTCATTCCAAGTATAAGGACCATATTCTCAAAATGACTGGTGTATAATGTTTACAAGCTGTTTATGCGACTGTAAGCACAGGACTGACCAGCACTAGCTAAATCGGAAAAAACAAGCAATATGTCTTGTTTTTCTTTTTTAAGAGTATACAATGTACATTAAAAATTACATTGCATTTGAATGCATGTGGGTCCTACCTTTCAATTAAAATATAAGAAATAAAGGCATTTTCGGGTACAAGAAACTTGAGGTTTCAATGCAAATTCAACGAATACGCTTTTAAAAGTTCATGTGCTAACTTTTAACATACTTGAACATATTCACCCTTCCCTTGTCGTAGGCTATCTCCCATGTCTTCTGTATCCCTCCTATTTCAATGGTGCCCTATGCACGAAGAGAGACATTCTGAGTTTAAAATCACATACAATACAATGAGATAAAGGATATTACAAGAATGCTCGATTCAATGTTGATTTAGAAAAAGCTGAAAATTTTAAAACCTGGTGAACATATATATTGCGGGAGAAAGTAATTGCAGCCATGTGCATTTTTATTTATTTCATTTGTTTATGTCAACTGCTTGACTTTGCGAATAAAAGATGTAATATATACATTTAGCTTCTTAACCTTCTACTTAATCATTAAATCTGACTCATTCCTTTCTGAATATTAAAATATTACAAAAATGTTGTTGAAGGAAAATTATTTTTATGACAAACTGCACAGACCCGGATCAAAGAGCTTCTGAGGGAGCCATTTGATCTGGGTCTACCCTTTTTGAAACACCTCATAAAACCTTACAACGCATCCCATGATAAATTATTTCTTTGGGAGTTTGATGCTTTACAAACAGAGAAGACGAAGCCAAGTCACGTCGTCAGAGACGCTGTCAGCACCACTGTAGCTGCTAGTGAGTAACAAAATGCCTGCCCGTGGTTAGACGAACTTCATAGGAGAAAAATAAGACACTAACCAAATTTATAGTTAAAATAATAACAAGAGTATAGTTATTATATTAAATGAACAAACCTACTATAAATACAAATATAACTGCTCAGTGAGAGTCACTAAGAGTAACAGATTGGAAAAGTAGTTGCTAGTTTGACTACATATTTAAATGCAATTTGTCTCCTGGAGTTGTATTAACGAACCTTTTGAATATGATACCAGAGCCCCCACCCCCTTTACACTCAGTCTCCCTGATGAACATATTGATGAGCATATATCTCGATCTACAATGTGAGAACAGCGGCCTGGTTAATATACTTTTCATTTTGAGTTTTTCATTACTATTGTTCTAGATTAAGAGATCATGATTATGGTATCTTAGAATTAGTATTAGAACATTTACCATACACACGTATAATTTACAATAATTGGCAGGTACTTTTCTAGTCATGTTCATTTAATATAAATAAAAGTGATAGAATATGCTTTCATTTATAAGAAAAAGGTATTTTAACATTAATAAAAAGTAACAAAAAATAAGTTAATAAGGAATTGTTTGGATTTAGATTAAGAGATCATGATTATGATATATAAGAATAATTTCATTAAAAAAGTAACCAATAATAAAAATGACATACATAAGGTAAAACAAATATGAAAATTATGCTTGTTGTTTCTCAAATTTCATTTCCTACCTTACCTTGATCAAAAGAGCGAAGATACCAGCAAACATGATGAAAAACTGGAATACATCAGTCCAGATAACTGCTTTCAAACCACCCTAGATAATGAAAACTAAAGTATTCAGGTTAACCCTTCGCTTGCTGAATTTTAAAATACATTTCTCCTTCTTTACCCATGCCCTGTTGTATAATTACACATATCTTCACTGTGTACAAGTATTTCGCTGTGCAGTCACTGCTGTGGAGTGCACTGGTTGCACAATCAACTTGTAAATAGTGCAGACCCTGATGAGACAGCTCCTGCAGGAGCTTCTCATCTGGGTCTTCACTATTTACAGGTAGGTATATTGACGTGAATAGCAAGCGAAGGGTTAAACATGTTTCCTAAGGTATATATAATTAGAGGTCCAGATAAGATGCATAAATTCGGACATTTTCAGGAATATCTTCTTTATTTCTTCACCAAACTCTATATTGTAACCACTGTTTAGAATCGTCTCTTCGAGACGGTTCCAAACAGTGGTCATAACATAGGGTTTGGTGGAGAAAAGAGGATTTTATTATTTGAGTACGCACCTTTATCTGTTGCTCTGTACAACGTATAGCTGCAATAAGCCTTTATTAGCGTATACACTTATCGAGAGATATAGTATCACTTTCATAAAATGATATTGAATTATTTAATGACAATCTGTTTTAGACCCATTCCTTTTTAGACACAAACTCTTTTCAACGGAAAAGGAGCATTTATTAGAAAAAGGAATTTTGTTTAGTATTGTGTAGTTTTGAAACCATTGTGATAAATAGAGCATTTGTTCCATAGGAGCAAATGCTCTTATTATTACAATGGTTTCAAACTGACTTTTACTGAGACATGAGGAAATGGGATGATAAGCATTTTAACTGGCATGATTTTACTTATGTTGTAAAGGTGCTTCCGTAACCGAGTGGCTATACTTTCAATCACATAGCTCCTTGACGCTATGGGTTCGAATCCCGAGTAGGTACTACTTCGGACATTTTACGTGAACGAGCTTTCCAGTTGGCTTGTAGTAAGTCGATAATTCTACTTAAATATCATTATGTGCACGAAACAATTGTTTCACATGCTAACGAGCATACGGGGTGGTCCTCCACCTCTGATGAGCTGTATCGTGAAGTACAGTATAACCTGTCCTAAGCGGGTATTTATTTATTGACCATATGAGTCTTAAAATGCAGGTGGTTGCTTAATGCAGGGAAATGTAATATATGTGAGCTTTCTGCCTTACTTTTGACAGGAATTCAGCTATTTCATGCCTTACAGACCCATAGGTAGACCTCTTTTTGGATGGTCGCTTAAAGGAAATTCTACTGTAAACATGTAGGTTACCCCAGTTTGAGTGATTGCGAGAATTTAATTGCTATACATGTACATTATACGCGAGTACTATTAAGTTATCTTATTAATGTATGACATGCACCATTTGCTTATGTAATATATCATTAACATTCACGGTATTTTATTTACTAATTAGATGTTATTGATATAGGAAATGTATTGTTGCATTTCGTGTATATATTGGAATACATGTATATTAATTAACCCTTTCCTTCATGTAAACGTGTTTCGCGTATTTGCAAACAAGAGTAGAGCCAGATCAGACGGCTCCCAGAGGAGCCGTCTGATCAGGGCCTGCTCTGTTTGATAATGGGTTTTGAAAAATGTGTTTCTTTAGTTTCTAAAATGGATACAATGTTCCACCTTCCATATTTCATTATAACTATTTTCCCCATGAATATGCAATAGGTATTGAAATTTAGACTAAATATAGAACAGAGAAAGGGTTAAGACAAGTGTATAAATGTGATATTATACTTACAATACAGGTATAAATTACGGCTGCTAAAGCCACAGACACAATAGAACACCATTGTGGAAGCCCTGTAACTGTTGAAACATGAAAAATAAATACAGAAACACCAGATTGAATCGACCAATTACTAATTACATATTGGGTTATATTAAATATCTGGTTACTAATGTAGGGCAAACGTAATGCGGAAAGCTCATTTGGGGACTACAACATTAGTTATTGTCCTGCATTAAATACCCAACGCTCTAGACTTGTTTTTATGGTCACTTTAGACAGTATCTTTACAACAATGTACTGTAGAACCTGCCAATAGCGACCATAAAACGAATAAATATGGGTGACTATAAGAGCAGGTGGTGGTTGCTTAATGCAGGACGAAGGTTATGCCGAAAGCTCCTAGTGGAGCTTTCGGCATAACCTTCGTCCTGCATTAAGCTACCACTTGTCTTAAGACCCCAGAAGTAGACTATTTATGTGGTTGATGGAGACAGGTTTAGCTGTGTATATCGACTAATTAGTACAAAACCATTGCACGGTCACCGAATGGACTAATTCGTGATAACTTTTGCATACAATTTGGATAAAAAGGAGAAATCAAGAAACTCACAATAGCATCAGAACCAAAACTGTTTGATACACTGATATTTCGTTCAGAAAAGAAACCGCTTTCCATTTTCAAAGTCTAAGTAGTTTGCGAGCCCAGGTATATATTTATGCCATTCTCTTATATTAACGTCTTTTGACGTCTCTGTAAAAGTAAATTTTTTGAAACCATTTTGATAAATAGAGCATTTGCTCCATAGGAGCAAATGCTCTTTTTCTCACAATTGTTTCTAAACTATACAATTCTAAACTTTTCCTTTTCTTGAAAATGTTCCTTTTCGGTAGATTTATTCAAAGTGGTTGGATCTAGAAATAGCCTATTGAAAAATTAGCTTGTGTCATGCACTGATTTTCATAATCTTCCTAGAATGAATATTACGTCCTAGGTAATTTTATTATTGTTATTTTAAAAAAAATATAAGTTTGAATGTAATGTGTACGCTTCGAATCTTAAAGCATTACTGATGGAATATTACATTACTACAACATAAAGCAACCATCTCTTACAAACCTCCTTCTAATGCGATAGCTGGACCAAATAATCCAATGCCCATGTAGATTATCTGGAAGGAGTGAGCAAATACAATATATGAAGTATGTATTTTATATAATATGTAAGTGGAAATGGTGCAGTTTCTTACATACTTAATATTTACACATACAGTTGAAATTCGATATCTCGAACATCAAGGGACCATACAAATTAATTGGAGGTAACAAAAGTCGAGTAATCCAATTTCTAATATGGATAATTTCTCAAGTTCACTGCTTAATGCAGATCTAATGTAATATTCAAAGCTTCTAAAGGAGCTTTTTCAGCATTACTTATGACCTGCATTAAGCTGTCACATGTATCCCAGATATGCATAGTGATGCATTTTTGAACAATTCTGTATTGTCAATTTTTGAAGGCCCGAACTTCGAGTTATCCGAACTCGAGACATCGAAGGTCAACTGTATATAATATGATAAGTGCGATCTTACTGGTATTTGCAAACACCCTGGATCCAGATGAGACGCCGAGTAACTCGGCAATCTCAACATGGCGTCACAAGCTGTTTGCGATTCTGAAACATTTAAGCCGACTGAATACTTTTTTAAAAACGTATTTCAATGACATTTCCAGGTGGCCTAATGCATGAGACATTATCTATTATACTGTAAAAGCCCTCTAATGTCACCATTTGACCGTGCAGGCAGGTGTAGCGAAAGTTATACAGAAAGCTTCTACAGAAACTTTCTGCATTACGTTCGTCTTGATTTAAGCAACCACCTGATTTAAAATCCTATGTGTATTGGTAGCACTTCATCGTTTTCTATCCTATGTACATATTCCTGTAAACAGTATTACCATTCTTATTCTCTATCTGCCTCATTAGATATGTTGTATCACTGACCCACTGACTGATTGACTCGTTCGCTCACTCACTGACCGATTGACTCACTCACTCACTAATTGACTCACTCACTCACTGACTGATTGACTCACTCACTCACTCACTCACTCACTCACTGATTGACTCACTCACTCACCCACTCGATACCTCGTGCACAGTCTATGAAATGAAGCTCCTGCAACTAGTCTGCATGACTGACACAAAATTGTCATACAATACAGTGATAATTCTGACGCCCTTATTTCAATAATAATAAAATAAATGCTGATGTCTATTCAACTGCTACAGTAAATACAAATCAAATGATAAAACAGTAAAACATTTCTACAAGGGCCAAACAAAACATTTGTCTGCGTTTGCATTGCATGTGATAACTTAATACAGAAAGAAATTATGTAAACGCTTTCTGTGTTGTTTTGTGTTTGTGTGCTGAAGTCATCCCTTTATCTGAAAGAGACACATTTAACATTTACAGAGTAGAAAGAGATCACATGGCTCTTGTAGGAGTCACGTGATCAGGATATGTCCTGTTTCATTATAAGTGGGTCCTCCGTGGCCGAGTAGTTATAGTCTTTGACTGACAATCGTTTAGCCCCTCACCGCTGCGGTTCGAATCCCGATCTGGGCATTTGGATTTTCCATGTGAGGAATCCTTCCAATTGGCGTGCAGTAGGTCGGTGGTTCTACCAGGATGTTCTTCTTTGCTCGGAACAATGCAATTTGTCCCGTGCACAGAAGAACTTCTGGGGTTTTCCACCACCTGTAATTAAAGCAACGTAAACCCGATAAAGACAAACCAAACCAAATTTCATTATAAAATGATATAAAGCTTCTGCACTGGTCAAACATTCTCTTGTTCATAATAACATTATAATCAATATACAGTAAAACCTCTCTATAACGGCCAACTAACTGTGTTAATTAGTTGGTATTTAGGGAAAGTGGCTGCTTAAAGCAAGGTGAAAGTAAAACAGAACGCTCCTACAGGAGCGTTCTGTTTTACTTTCGTTTTGCTTTAAGCAGTCACCTGTCTTTAACACAAAATACTTGATGTAATTTAGTGGCCGTTATAGAGAGGTTTTACTGTTATACATTTAGTTACCGCTATTGAATGTTTTTTTTCTGCACAATAAATCGCTAAGTTCAGGCCTAATACTTACGTAACTAATCATTGAGAGTACTGTTCCGAGAATTCTGACAGCACGGGACTTAAACCGAAGTTCCAGATACTAGAAGAAAAAACAAGTCGAATTGGCTAAAGTCGAATGAAACCAATGTATGCGGAATTTCTAAAGTTAAACATGCTCTGTCGTTCCCTTCAAAAACATAGTCAGAATGTCAAATGCAGTTAAACTTCAATACCTTGAACTCGGATAACTCGAATATCGGGATAACTCGAAGTAAAAGTTTGGTCCTTCCAACATTTTCAATACAGAATTATTTTAAAAATGTATTACAACGCTTATCTAGAAAACACGTACATGTATGACAGTTTAATACAGATCGAAAGTAATGCCGAATGCTCCTGCAGAAGCCTTCAGTATTACTTTAGACCACTGGCACTTGATCGAAATTGACTATAGTTGTGTAATATAATAGTTATATCATATATTGATAGTGTATTAATGTACTAGTTGCTATAAATAAACTATAGTCTTTTTCGATCAAGTGCCAGTGCTTTAGACCTGCATTAAGAAAAAGGAAATCGGATGACTGCCACTGCATTATTCTTACTTGCATTAGAGAACAGGTCAAACCAGTATTAAAAACTAAAGTTTTGTTTAGGAGCTATAAAAATTTTGATGAGAATTTGTTTGATAAAGATCTTTCACAAGTACCATTCCATATATGTGATGTTTTTGACAATACAGATGACAAATACTGGGCTTTTGAAACACTTTTGAAAGATGTTATAGATGTTCATGCTCCAATGAAACAGAAAATCCCAAGAAAGGACCCACCACCTTACATGAATTCTAATTATAGAAAGCATATATACAAGACCAAGCAAGCTCATAACAAATTCTTAAAAAACAGATCTAAAAGAAATTATGAATTATATAAAAGGCTTAGAAATGAGAAGACCAAGATGATGCGGACTTCTATCAGACAGTACTTTGCAGAAAGATGTGGTGGTGGACCCAAATCCAAGGACTTCTGGCCAACTATAAAACCTTTTCTTACAAGCAGGCAGTTGAGTAAATCCAGTAGTGAAATCTTGTTAAATGAAAATGGTAGTCTAGTTTCTGATCAATCTGCAGTATGTAATATATTAAACAACTTTTATGTAAACATTGCAGAAAACATCGGTATATCAGACAATACAGAAATGAATGAACAACATCCTAGTATTTGCAAAATTGCTGCTGTAAACAATATTACAGGAAGTTTTGGGTTTAAACCTGTAGAAGCTGAACAAGTAAATAGATATCTGCAACAACTGAATGTAAAGAAAGCTACTGGAATTGACTCAATGCCTCCGAAAATATTGAAATCTGCAGCACAATCTCTCTCTCTGCCTGTGACTAAGCTAATAAACGACATGATATTAACCTCAACATTTCCTGAAAATCTTAAATTAGCTCAGGTAACTCCAGTTTTTAAGAAAGGGGACTCCTTAGAAGCAAGAAACAACAGGCCAGTCAGCATTCTTCCTGCCATGTCAAAAATATTTGAGAAAGTCATAGAAGATCAAATAAACTCACATTTTAATAACATATACAATGACTACCTATCTGCTTTCAGACCTAAATATAGCTGCCAGACAGCCCTACTACGCTTGATTGAGGATTGGAAAAAGGCATTGGATGATGGGGATCATGTGGCAGCCATTCTGATGGACCTTTCCAAAGCCTTTGATTGTCTGCCACATGATCTGGTGATCCTCAAAATGAGGGTTTATGGACTGTCTGATGGCGCTTGCAAACTGCTTGAAAATTACCTTAGTGGCCGCAGGCAGAGAGTTAGAATCGGGCAAAACCACAGTACATGGCGTGAAACTGAAAAAGGGGTCCCCAGGGGTTTATTCTTGGGCCAACAATTTTTAACATATTCTTAAATGATATCTTCTATTTTATCAAAAAATCTAAGTTATATAATTATGCTGATGACAATACTTTATCATATAACCATCAGGATCCCTCAATCCTTACCACTGTATTGGAATCTGAAAGTGAGAGTCTAACAGAGTGGTTCAGGATTAATCAGATGCAGGCCAACCCTGAAAAGTTTCAGGCCATTGCTGTGGGCAAAAAATCAAAAACCATTGTACATAGTCTAAATATATGTAATAACTCTATAGATTGTGAGGAACATGTTAAACTTCTTGGGGTGGAACTTGATTACATGTTGAACTTTAACACCCATATAGCCACTACTTGTAAAAAGGTAGCCAAACAACTTAATGTTCTGTTCAGACTCAGTAAATTCCTGGATTTGAAGAATAGAACACTGGTGTATAAATCTTTTATCAGGTCTAATTTCAATTTCTGTCCCCTTGTATGGCACTTCTGCAGTCAATCAGATACAGAGAAACTGGAGAAGCTCCAACACAGGGCCCTGAAAATAACTTTTAATGACTTTTCCTCAGACTATGAGCAACTCTTGACCAGGGCTGGTATGCCAACCTTACACCTGAGTAGGATTAGAGGAATAGCTCTAGAAACCTTCAAATGTTTACATAAAATATCCCCACCTTACCTACATGATCTTGCCAAATTTAGAAACACAGACTATTCTTTCAGGTATAGCCACACAGTTGTAATCCCAACAGTGAGTACCTCAACTTATGGCAAAAGGTCTTTCAGGTTTGAGGCTGCCCAGCTGTGGAATGGCCTTCCAAATGACATAAGGCAAGTTGAAAACTATAAAGAGTTCAAAAGGCTGATCCACACCTGGGTGGGCCCATCCTGCAAATGCTCCTTTTGTGTTGCCTGATCCATTGTAGTTTGCTAGTTTTATGTACTCCTGTGTTTTTCACATTTCATTTAAAAATGCTTTTATATCCATGTCTTTTGCCTGGGCTTTACTTGTTTAGTTTGTAAACTTGCTAGATGCATGCTCCTTTTGGTTGTATTTTTTTTTCTGTATTCTGCTTGCATTTTGTTTAGTTAGAACGTTTTGTTTTCGCCAGCATGCTATTCAGTATTGTCTGAATGTATTTGTAAATCCCATGCATGTTTGCTTTTTCAGCTATGGCACATGTACAGTGTAAATGCATGCATGTGTGCATGTGAAGAAGTTGTATGTATGTATGTATGTATGTATGTATGTATGTGCGTTCATGCGTATAGGTGTTATATGTGTGTGTATAAGTATGAATATATGTATTTTACCGATATCTCTGGTGCAGGAGGCTGAATATCATCAACTTCTCTAGGACTTACATTGCAGACCAGGCTGGGAAAGCTCTAGCACGAGTCATCTTAACTCAGTCTACCCTGGAAGTTGTTTTTAGGGATCTGAGACTGTTATGTATTTCTCCTCTTTGTATGAAATTTTGATTTTCATCGAAACAAATAATCTCTTTGTCTTAACGAGCAGAATAGCATCTTGTGATAGCAAATTTGTGATACATTTTTAGTAATACTAGTACTTTTGTAAATCTTATTCCGTATTACATACTCTAGATATGACTTTTTAACAACTTCTTATGTATTTTACCGATACTTAATCTCTCTGATTCTAATTTTATAATGTGTATTACTCATGCTTTGAAAACATATCTTTTAATTCCATAGGTTGTTATGTTAAACTGTTATAATCTTTGTTATATAGTCGGTAAATAGCTTATTGTAGCTAATGTTATCTGTTGTACAACCGACTCAAAATAAAGATTCTTGTATCTTGTATCTTGTAACTTCTGTTATCTCGAAGTAATTTGTAAGATCAACACATACACTTATATTTACAAAATATGAAATATACATGATACACACATAAAACAGTTCGAATACAGAAGTACATACTGTATTGGAACGGTCAGTGGTTAGTTTACCACTGGGGGTTTAAACTATCGGTAGAGGACACGTCCAACTTCACACTTTTCCCCAAAATGATCTACCTCAACTAACACACACGCCCGCGCACACCCGACTGCCCCACAATAAAAGTGACAGCTAACACAGAAGTATATTACATGTAAAACAAGAATGAGTGTATAGCAAAATGAATTCGTTAAACACATTAACTGGAAATATAACAAATAACCTCATCATTTGCCTCCAACGAACCAAACGTGTTACTCTTAAGCACACTTAGGCCTATATAGGCAAGTGCATGTATTGACTGACACCTAGACATATACAGTAGACCACCTCTAATGCGACCAGTTAAAAATGTCTATATAAGCAGGCGGTTGTTTAATGCATGACAGAAGCCCTGCATTAAGCTACCACCTGCATCTAGCACCCATAATTATACCTCTTTTAGGTAGTCGCATTAGCGTGGTTTTACTGTATACAATTTTGATACCCTCTCTTTAACTATATAAAACATCACAATGAAGGTATAAAATCTATCTAATTTACATTCAGAACAGGACAACAACCGTACAAGTATGTTTGATTTATAATTTGGTTGCTAGGAACAGCGTCATGTCTGTCCACCTTATATATTCATAAATCGAGGGCTTGGTGCAAAACTATTGTAACTCCTTCACTTTGTGAAGGAGTTACACTAGTTTTGCACCAATCCCTCGAAATTATGTTACAATATTTGCTGGTCCTCTATTACAAGTCATTATCATTATGTTGACCATGTGCCTAATGTAGTACATTTGTATATCTTTTGAGGACAGCCATTTTGTTTTCAAGCCATTTTGTCCTTAAAAACTGGAGATAAAACTTGGTATAATTGGACCCAGCATACCAGAAATATGTTGAAAAACAACTGTTTGTCCACTTTTAACACGGAATGCCTGGTGGTGTCAGAATTATCCAAATTCCGCTTAGGCTAATTATGATACTGACAATTCAAATCCAGACAACTATAGCTTACTTGTAACCTTTCAAATATGTAGTGTCCCTTTACTCCATTAATACGTCTTTCTTCGCCTTTGCAAACAGAGTAGACCCAGGCCAGACGACTCCCACAGGAGCCGTCTGACCAGAGTCTGTTTTGTTTGCATATGCCATATTATAGATATGATACGTCATTTTCTGCTTTGGCAAAACTTTTATGTGTTAATATGCCATTTTAAGAAAATAATCTAATTAATATTCATGATGTCATAATTTCTTACATTAATATTTATGGAGTAAAGTGATATGATGTTTTGCATTTTGCATTTCAAGTGTAGACTATCATATATGTATCCTGGTATTTCTAAATACAATTATGATTCATTGACGACATTGACCAAATGCAGCCATTCCGAACTGATGTTTCAAATGAAACTGTAGATCAGTATTGCCATTCAATACTATAAGTCAACTCTTTTGGCGCCAAATTTAAAAGTGTCGTCTGCAATAATAATTTCATATTCAATATAATTCTAAACTAAATAATAAAGGTATATTAGTAAAACATTTGTTTTGAAAAACCTGTGTGCTTGGGCTAAAATAATACAGAAAACAGTGAAGTCCCAGGTCAGATGCCGCCTTGAAAATGCGGCATCTGACCTGGGACTGCACTGTTTTCAGTGGTGCCAACAGGCGACATTGGCGCCGAAAGTGTTAATACTGTCATTTAATAAATATGCATTGTACATATAAGTTAGTACTTTCATTTAATAAATATACATTGTACATATAAGTTAGTACTGACATTTAATAAACATACATTGTACATATAAGTCAGTACTTTTATTTACTAAATATACATTGTATACATAAGTTAGTACTGACATATCAAATAAAGCCATTCAAGAGCTTGGTATTGACATTTTAAACATCCAGACAGCTATGCTTTAGTGTTTTTTTTCAAACAAATATTAAGACCTCTCTACATATACTGTAAAACCTCTCTATAACGGCCACTAAATTACATCATGTATTTTGTGTTAAATGCAGGTGGCTGCTTAAAGCAAGGTGAAAGTAAAACAGAACGCTCCAACAGGAGCGTTCTGTTTTACTTTCACCTTGCTTTAACAGGAGCGTTCTGTTTTACTTTCACCTTGCTTTAAGCAGCCACGTGCCCTAAATACCAACTAATTAACTTATTAGTGGCCGTTATAGTGAGATTTTACTGTATGTGTTTATCTCAGTTTCTTTTTTATTTTAAAGTATCTTTATCAACTCTTTGTGTTATCGGGGATATTCTGCTGAATTAATTGAAATAGTTATTTCATTGCAAGTATTAGAGTACAATAACTTGCAATCATTTCTGTATAAAGCGGGTGTTCGTAGTTGTTACCGTACTGGGAGAGAACCACAATAAGTAGTCTTGCTTTCGTTTCCATCCTTTTTTCCTTTGTGTTATCAATACAATATTCATGCAACTATTTAGAAATAAAATATGTTTAATCCAAATAATACATTCATACCTCAAAGACGCTTGTAATTCGCAGCTGGTGTATCAGAGGTACGAATGCAAAGGTTGTTATGAAAACAGCTAGAACATAGCCAACAATGCTCATCAGCCACTGAAGCCCAAAGATGTATACCTAAAAATGAAAATGAAAAGAAGCCATCTATGAAAACCAATGTCTTGAAGTACAGTAGAACCCCTCTAATTCGACCACTTAATGAATAAACATGCTTGTCTTTATAAGCAGGTGGTTGCTTAATGCAGGACAAAAGTAATGCAGAAAGCTCCCATAGGAGCTTTCTGCATTACTTTTGTCCTACATTAAGCTACCACCTGCCTCTAGCACCCAGAATTATACCTCTTTTAGGTGGTCGCATTAGCGGGGTTTTACTGTATTTCAGTAAAATCAAACCATACTGTAGCATCAGGAACAGGGGTAATTACGCGTTTGGCTTGAGCCAGAGTTTATTTTAACCCTTTACGTGTTTGATATTTATGTAAGAAATAATGACATTATGAATATTAATTAGATCAGTTGTTACAATGGCATATGTACACGAATCATTTTGGCTCAGGCACAAACTGTAGAATCAGATCTATATTAAACGGTAAGCAAACAGAGCAGACAAAGATCAGACGGCTACTACAGGAGCAGTCTGATCCGGGTCTACTCTATTTGCAGATGCGTGAAAATGCGTTCATATGAAGAAATGGTTTAAGTATCTAAGTGGTCAAAGTTTGATTTCAAAACCCCCGATATTTTACAACCTCGGGGCTAGTGTACATTTATATCGTATTTCGGGGTCGATAATACTGTACTGCAGATACTGAAGGGTCAAACAATGTAGACCCTCATCAAATATCGTGACTTCAAATTGGAGAGTGGTTAGGGTTTACACTATTTATTCACAGTCCGGAAGACACAATTTATCACTGTGTTTGCCATTTGAAGAAGTTATAAGATACTACATCGGAACTGTATTACAGTTGAATGAAAACATTACGGAAACACCATAGTCTTAACCCTTTACTTCATGCATGTTCATGTAAGAAATAATGTGTCATGACTTTAATTTAAATGAAAGTATTAACACTTTCGGCACCAATGTCGCCTGTTGGTACCATTGAAAACAGTGCAGTCCCAGGTCAGATGCCGCCTTTTCAAGGCGGCATCTGACCTGGGACTTCACTGTTTTCTGTATTATTTTAGCCCAAGCATGCAGGTTTTTTAAAACAAATGTTTTACTAATGTACCTTTATTATTTAGTTTAGAATTATATTTAATATGAAATTATTATTGCAGACGACACTTTTAAATTTGGCACCAAAAGAGTTAATTCGCTTAAATATTATAATAGCACATGGACACAGGAATGTTTGGTCATGATAAAAACTGTAAAATAACATCTACAGTATTTCATAAGCAAACAGAGCAGATCCTGAACAGACGGCTCTTATAGGATCCGTCTGATCTCGTTTTATTGTTTGCAAAGGCGTAGAACGGCGTACTTATGGTGTAAAAGGTTAGCAACTATTAATTAGTAACTTTATAAATTATTTTATCGAGTAGCGAAAAAAGCGACTGCCATCCCTTCTTTTACCGTTATGAACTATATCGCAAATTGTTTCAATAAATATTGCACTTCTGGTTGTTTTCTGTCCAAAACACAATAATTAAGTACTGTAATATTCAGTGTCTAATCTTGGCCTAAACTGATATCAAAGGTGATCACATAATATCTAACAGGATGTATTATTTTCCGATTTTGTGCCAAGTGTATATAAACACTTACCTATTTACCTCATGTATATTTATGTAAAACTTATGACACCATGCTTGTTAATCCATTCCCTCATATTGACGACTTATGACGACTCTGTAAAAGTCTTTTTGTGAAACCATTGTGACAAATAGAGCATTTGCTCCTATAGGAGCAAATGCTCTATTTATCACAATGGTTTCAAACTACACAATTCTGAAATTTTCCTTTTCTCTAGTTAATGCTCCTTTTCGGTCTTTTATTCAAAGTGGTTGTATCTAAAATAGCATATGAGGTAATGGGTTAATTTGCTGAATGTTTATAATTGCATATGAATGTAGGACGTTTTTGCCAGCCAAGGCATAAAATACAGTCAGATCTATATTGTTCCAAAATCAAACAGAATGGCCCTGATCTGACAGCATCTACAGGACCAGTTTGATCTGGAACTGCTCTGTTTTCAAAGAATTTTCTATGAGGTAAATTATTAAAGATATTTTATAAATATTAACCATTCTTTACATTAGCATACACTTAGCCGGGAGAGTTTGATAGAACATACATTGTGTTTTAACCCATTCCTCCCTAGACTATTTTAGACGCAACATCTTTGCATAAATCTACCGAAAAGGAGTATTTTCTAGAGAAAAGGAAAAATTTAGACTTTTGTAGATTCGCTATAGAGCCAATGCTATATTTATCACAATGGTTTAAAACAAATGACTTTTACAGAGGCGCCTAAAGGCGAGACCAACTGTTGGTGGGAATGTGTTAAATAGAACCCAGTAAACTCGAATTAACACATTATCCCCTAGTGAAGCATGTTTGCGCATCTATAAAAGTCACTTTATGAAACCGTTGTGATAAATAGAGCATTTGCTCCTAATGGTTTCAAACTACAAAATTCTGAATTTTTCCTTTCCTTTAGTTAATGCTCATTTTCGGTAGATACATTCAAAGAGGTTGGGTCTAAAAATAGCTTAGGAGAGAATGAGTTAAACAATGGTTATTGTTGCCACTAACCTCTGCAGGTGTTCCTAATATCGTCGTTGCAGATTCAAATGAAACCAACAGCGAAATTGCTACTGGGAGAAACTTCATCCTCCTATTTCCGATGAAGTATTCCGCCGTCGTTCGTTGTTTTCCGCCGGATAGTGCGTAGTACACACCGATGCCTAACGACACAAAGATCGTTACGCCGAACATACAGTAGTCGGCGATTGAGAAGGATTGGTTGTTCGCCATGATGGTGTCAACTCTTATTGCCCTCTGCAAACTTTACCACAAAATGTCGTTTATTTACCTCTTTACTCCAAGAATATTCATGCAAGCAATAATGATATCATGAAAATTAATAACATTACAGAGGCGTAGCTAGCGATACGCACTTACGCACGCGTGTAGCATCAATATGAAAGGTGAAAGCATATGCTGCCAAAATGGTATAAAAGTTTTAAGGTTAAAGGGGGGGGGGGGGGCTTTGATAGATTTCATGTTAGCTTTAACTCATTTCCCTCATATTGATACATTTTGATGCCTCTGTAAAAGTCACTCTTTGAAACCATTGAGATAAACAGAGTATTTGCTCCCATAGGAGCAAATTCTCTGTTTATCACAATAGTTTCAAAACTACACAATTCTAAATTTTCTAGGGGCAGCATGCCCCCGTATCCATAGCCACGGTGCGTACATTAAATTTGGATTCAGCTTCGCTCCTGCATTAATTGCTATAATAGCACATGGATACAGGACTTTTGGCAATGGCAGAAATTGAAGAGTCATATCTATATTATATCATAAACAAATAGAGCAGGCCATGATTAAGCGGCTCCTACAAGAGCCGTTTGATCTGGATCTACTCTGTTTGAGAAAGGGGTATGTATGGAGTAAAGGGTTGAACAATGCTAATCGTGATCGGACTTTTCGAAATACAGTGTTTGAATTCACCAAACCATTCTCATGTAAGTCACTTTCTGATTGGTTCCAAGCCTTTGCCGTTGAGGATGTAACTAAACAAATGGATTGTCTGAGAGTTTCAAGTTTTGGGTCCATGGTTATAAAACGTTAAGTTGAGTCTGAGTTCCTTCTCAAGTTTTTGATTGGTCAGATTTGAGCCTTTGGCTCAAATCTGACCAATCAAAAGCTTGAGAACTCAAATCTGACCAATCAAAAGCTTGAGAACGAAACTCAGACTCTACTAAAAGCTTTATAAGCATGGACCAGAACTAATTATATACCACATTCACTTCTCCGATACTTCACACAAAGAGTTATTTTGCATATGCTTTTCGTTATCTATCTAATACTCCTCCAACCAATTAATTTTGAAAATGATAGATAGATAGGTTGTTTATTAGTAATTTATACATAAAGCATCTCGTTACATATTACATAAACATATATTATATTCAAAACGCATTAAGTCACATGAAACGTAATGCAAGTACATGTAAAGGTATACTGCGTTTTACATTAAACACCGTCTCAAAATATAGAATGGTGTATTTGATAAATATATTAACAACTACACATAAGTGCTTTACTATCATCAGTATACGTAAACACACGCATATATGGGTATATGTTCCGAGTGATCATTTTGTACAAACTATTAAACGAGTTTTGAAACCTTTAGCCTGCTATGGGCGAAGGAGTGAATACCTATGCAAACAGTTTGGATTCAGATGAGACGCGGAGTAATTCGGCGTCTCATCAGGATCCAAACTATTTGACACCCTGTTTGCATTTTGGAAACAAATTGATGATAACTTGAATTTTGAAAATGTAGTAGGTGAATAAATCTGTAAATATAATTTCATCAGCAGGCTAAAGGTTAAGCGAGCCACTGGCGAGATTAATAACAGTTTGTACAAAATGACCACAAGCGTCATAATCTTCTTATGAACTATCTTCTTTCGGCTAATAATGCCGTTTTTGACAGTTCCTGCATGTATATTTACACAATAGTGCAATTAATGTAGAATACTCAATTTAGCACGTGGTGCTTTTACATGACGTCACAGCTTATATTAAACATGTGTAATATAGAGAAATACGGGTTGGCTATATTAACTCGAATACAAGTGAGGTTATGTGATAATTATGTATATTAATGTTTATGAACTTCCAATTTTTGAAATAGCAAACGCTTGAATAAACTCATAAATTCAGATTAAGGTTTAAGGAGATTGAATATCACATTTAAGAAATACTTCATCTTTGATATATTTGTAATATACTTGTTATGTATGGGTAAATGTGACTAGAATTAAACCACTTTATACAAGGCGATTTATTGGTAATGTCAGTAAAGTATCACTGCGTTTAAGATTAGTAAACTTAATATATTTGCATACATTTTAAGATTATCGTTTAATTATAAGAGTTTACTACTACAAACGAACTTACGCACACTTGGTCTAACTCGGTAATAAAATTTATATAAGTGATTC